>JBCJKH010049629.1:32934-106034 GCA_039877255.1 Loriculus beryllinus
AGGATCACCTCCTTCGACCTGCTGGTCACGCTCCTTTTGATGCAGCCCAGGATACGGTTGCTTTCTGGGCTGCAAGAGCACACTGAAGCCGGCTCATGTTCATTTTCTCATTGACCAACATCAGTTGACTGGTTAAAGCCCTGGGCAACCTGGTGTGACCCCACTTAAGGCAGGATATTGGACGAGACCTGCTGTGGCCCATTCCAACCTGAACTGTCCTATGATCCTCTGAAAAATACTGCCCAGTTTTAAAATAAGAAACCCCAAACAAAATATATGCATTTTTTAAAAACCTGGATTTTATCTAACTGTTGAATCATCTAAAGGACTAAATATTTAAAACAACATTGTTATCAACTTTTTAAGGAAACCTGATCTTCAGAGAATTCTTTATTCTTGCTACTTAGATTTTTTCAGACTGTGAAATGAAAGAAATTATATAATGTTAGTCAATTTTCACTTTTTTATTTCTCTCTTAGGAGACTAAATGAACTTTTCCACATTCTTCAGATTCAGAATTTCAAAACTGGCACTGCAGAATTAACATAAGCAAAACTAGGTCCTTTAAGCTTTAGGACCAACTTGGTAAGAAATAATGTATTGTTTTAAAGATTGAAAACACTTTCAAAGTTAATTCTTTTGGGACAGCAAAATGGGGCAGATTTTGGGAGAGATGGGACAGCATCTTCCCAAAAGGTGCTTCCCTTCAGTTTTGAGATTTTAACTGATTCTTCACTGAGACAGCTTCTGGAAGGAAGGTGAACAGAACAGTGATGTAATGTGGAACTGTAAACCCCAAATGTTGTAATCTGCTATGTCCATACATATGGAGTGACATAAGATAAGACGACTAATTTTTCTGCCTTGTGGCTTTGATGTGGTTATCCTGCTGGATATTATATTTGGGGTTTGGTTGTTCTGTTATCAGGAAAAAGCTGACAAGTTAGACTTCCGGATCGCTAAAGCAGGTGGGATGAATTAATGTCTAATAAGAGGAGTAAGTCGTTTGGCTAAAATAAGGCTGTAAGCTTTAAAAGCACCAGAGGCCTGGAACCACTGAAACAGGAGAAAACTGCTTAGTGTGTTTTGTCAAGAAATGCAGCAGATATTAGGTCAGACTTTATTTCACAAGAATGTATGAATTGAACAAGGTTTACTCTCCTTTCAGGTACTATGATCTGTCAGGCAGACGCTATACTGTTCAGGAAGATCAAATGCCATCAGTAGTCTGTCCACACTCTTATGTTCTTCCAGCAATATCAATGTCTACTGCCTCTTTACCAGCAGCACTTAGAAAGGTAAGAGAACTAAATATACGTGTTTACAGAAAAAAAATATATATACATATATGCACTCACACATGTATCATAAAGAAGATTACTATTCTGAAAACAAAATTTAACACCAGGTATAATTGTAATCTTCCTTTAAAAGGCCTGTGTTTGAAATACTGGAAAAATTCCAAATTAATTTCATATATGGAAATAACAAAGGTACATAATGATTATAGCTGGCATGAAAAGCCAACAATGGAAATGGCTCGAGGAGATCTTCCACATGCTCTCACAAACCATATGGCTTTTTCCTTTTTTGTTCATAAAATATATATAGGCAAAAATAATAAAGGAAAAGCACCTACACTTCTACAGTCTATGTTAAGTTTTATTCCAGAGAAGAGGAAATGGCTGTGCATTTGTTTTCTAGTGTTCATTTAGCTCGTGTAGTGTTACTCATGTGCTTGGCAGCAGTGTTACTGCATGGAAGCAAGGTAGGGAAAATGCTAATTACTTCTGTTCTAATGTGAGAATTTAATTTCAGATTGCAGACAAGGTTGTGCAATGCCATTCTTGTCTTTGTTGTAATCTTTCCATGGAAAGAAAAATACTTGGTTTTTTTTTTTCCACATTAACTAAAGTACATAGGAGGCCAGTAACTGAAAAAGTTGATTTTTTCTTGCTTGTGGAACTAATATTCATCTGAATATATTTGATGAGGGCTTAAAATATTCTGTCTTTAAAACAAAATTTTATTGTCTAGTCTTTTCAAGCCAGTAAATCTCATCTACTAATTTCTGTATGAAGCCTTTTGGAAAGACTCATTGGTCTTTAGTTGAATACACAAATAATATACACCCCAAACATCCGTTGTGGTCTCATTCATTATCTTAGCTCTTTTTATACTGTAGAAACATGCCTACAAAAAGACCTCAGTTCCTTACAGCAAAATGGCATACTGCTATGATGGGATATTTCTATTGCAGTAGAACTAGCTGGGGAATTAGCTTTCCAACAATAAAAACCTGCCGCTCACTCTATTGCTGTCTTGGATGGATTCATGTATTTGCAAGGACTTCTCCTAGAAAAGCAAGTAGACATTTGATTTTTTAGTGGCAATTTAAGAATGGCAGAATTCAGCTGTCATTTAGTGAGCTTGTGAGTTGGCATTTTGTTCCTCTTTTGAAAAAAATTGTTCATGCTTACAGCTAAATTAAACTGTTGGGGTGTCAATCCTCTAACCTGGAACCAATCCATTTGTAGTAAGAACATTTTAAAACCCTTAAATGAAGCATCTAAAAGTATCACAGCAGGCTACATTATTTTATACTTTGAAGCATAACACAAAGGTCTGATTGTAAGATAAATCATGAAAATCAAGGAAATTGTGTGAGGAGTGTGTGTGTGTACGTGTGTGTGCCTGAATTCAGCAGTTTCTTCTTTATTGGGATAATCTGCTAATGTGAGTGATAATACAGTCACCTGATGTTGATAGATGGCTTATAGATATATAATGAAGCCCTGCCTTCCCTCAGCATTTCTTGTGGGAGAACAGTAAAAAAACAGTTGATGACAGAACATAAGCTGTTTGCACCAGGCTGCTCAGTTGCTGTTCTCTATATGGAGATCTGCTCATAAACCTTTCAAAGGTGAATGTACTAAGTAGAGTCTTGCAGACTAATATACACAGCCTAATTTGTATTATCATCTGTTTTTGCCTAATTTAGGTTATTTCCTTTACCTCAGATAATTAGGAGCTGACTCCAACAATGACTAAAACAGACCAGCTCTCCTGCATTCTTTTACTAATTAAACAGTCTTCCTAAGAAACCTTGCTTATCAGCCTCTGGAGCTGGTTGACGTTTGGATTTGTTTTCTGGAGGGGGAAAAAAAAAAAGTAATTTAATTTTGCTGCTTTCCTTTTCCTTTTTGTGGAAGTGATCATTAAACGATAGAGCTCTCTTTCACCTAAATTCCAGTCCGCTCTCAGCCAGTTTGTGCCTACTAGTCAGCAGAAGATCTAAAATAGCCACTCCCTTAATGGTTTTCTTCACCTTCTGAAGAAAAAGCTGTCCCCAGCATATTCCACGAACTTGTTGGACTGTCTCTGTCTTGTATTTCTTTTCCAACAGAAAGAAAAAAAATTAATTCCAAGAAGTAATTAAAGCCATCAGGTTCTGTCCTTTTGGATGCTTCCCTTGCTTGATCAAAAAACAAGTCTTCTCTCCACACAATTAACTAGTGTGTAATAAACTTCTATCATAATATACCCTGGTATTCCGCTTTCATCTTCTTCCAGGATTGTTGAACTAATCTTCATCTTACCTATTCCTGTACTTCACAGCAACTGTTCTCGATATACAGTGTAACTTTGTTTCTCTTTTTGTTTGACTTCCATAAATAGCTACATCCTTCTGTATCAAGATTACTTTCTCATCAAATACCTCTGATGCTGATTCATATGTACTTCCAGTTCTGTACAAAGATTTCTACTTTTTTCCCTTTGCAAGGCCATCTGGAATCTATCACTTTGTTTTAAGCTTCTGATTTGAACAAATGAAAATGTCATCTATATAACAATGAAAGAGTGTTCTTATATATAAATGACATATGGTTAAAATATGTTTTACCTATCTTTATATAAAAAGATTACATAATACTAAAATATTATATTTAACACCTGTATTATGATTTATAGAATATTTTTATAATAAAAATTATATAAATAGCATATGTACATTAAATCACTGGAGGTAGCTAGATCTCTGAGAAATTAATAAATAATATAAATTTAATTTTCTTGATTCTTCTAGTCCTGTACTAATTAATGTGCAAATCATTTGTTTTACAAAACTGAAGGTTTAGCAGTTACTGTTTTGGTGTTTTGGCAAATAGAAATCTGGTAACACAATTAATTAAAAAAACCAACCAACCAACCAAAAATAAAACCAAACAACCAAAAAAAACCCCACCAAAAAACCAACCAACCAACAAAAAAACCCACAAACCCCAAAACCACCCCAAACTAAATAATTTCTAGATGTCACTTCTGCAAAATACTTTATATTTCTACAACACAGCTTATTCCTTTTCCAAAATAATACTTTTGATCAGTGTTTTGCTTACTGGAGCCAAATAGGACAATTATTTGGTGTCTTTGAGTTTGTTTGCAAATAAAGGCAAAATAGCTTGATTAGTTTCCTGTTTATATTTAGAATGTCTATGCAGATCTACATTGAAGAATATTTCAGCTGTCACATAACCTATATGGAGTAGATAGCTGTGGCCACAATTTTATGACTGTTTCTAAAGAATATCTTTAAAACTGTTTAATTAATAAAACAGTGTAGCCAGTGTTCTCACTATGAATGAATAAACAAGTTCCTGAATGCTTGATTCATTCTGTTCTGTTTGAATAAACAATAATTCAATTTGAAGACCAAATCACAAATAAATGTATACTTTGCAGCCATACAGCTTCAGTGGTGACAGAATACTAGTATGAATTGAGGAGTCCTACCTGTGATACGACAAACCCAAATGACCCTGATTAAGTTAAAGGCAAGTAGACTCTAAGCTGATAGGTTTCCATATAGTTAAGATGAAAAGCATTTATTCCTGTAGAGAACAATTTCAAATTTAGATTGGCTTCTGCTGATCATAAAATGAATGAATTAAAAGAGTTCTAAATCCTTCAGTACATATATACATTTCCTGTGCACTAGAAATAATGATCACAAAATATCTAGATTTAAAGTTCCATGTGGGATACTTAGGTCTAAACAGGTTTTTTCCCTAAGTCACATCTATGTGCTCTAATGCTGTCTCTCCTCTTATATTCAGGTGTTGATTAGTCATATTTTCAGACCTATAACCAGGTACCTGTCTAAAGGTTTCTCAGGATTCTCCATCTAGATAAGAGTTCTCACACCTACTTGCTACCTGAACACAGCCACTGCCTTTCATACAAAGATTCTAGTCCTATGACATGAATATTAAATGAAGGAAACTGGGTGGAGTACTTCTAACACCCAGGTGTGGCCATGGAAGCCCATTTTGATTCTGTGTCAAATTACTGGATTAAATGAATTTATTCTATCACTGTCTTTGCCATATTCCTGAGACAGCAGATATGCAGATCCGTAATTCCTCCTGCTCTTTCAACTCATCTTTCAAGATGATAGCTCATCAGGGTCTAAGATACTTTCAGTTCATTTCTCCCTTGCTCAGAGAAATGTTGGCAAGACATCCAGCTCAGATCCTCATACTGCTTCTCTTTACAGTGCTTTATTTTCTCAAATAACAAAACCTAAAGACTATTTGGGATCCCACGGACTTACAGAACCACCTCCCACAGTGATGTTTAAACAGTAGAAACAAAGAATTTTATGCTGCCTTTTGATAAACTTCCAATACCAAGTAAGTGAGAAAGCAGGGAGCCACTTTCCAAAGTAACAGACAACAAAATTACCAGTCTGTGGATAGGTGAGAGGAGCCTGCCCTGAGGTGAACAAGTCTTTGCCTTAAAGTTCACCACAATTTTTAATAGATAAGGCCTTCCAGTGGTTAACTGATCTCCTCCCAAAACTGGAGACAAAAAGAAGAGAAGGCATCCCTCTCCAACCTGGAACCAGAAAGCTAAACAAAACCTTGTACTTTGTAGCCAAAATCCTATGAAGTGAGTCATGAAGGGACTGAGAATATTTGCTGGTGTAGGTTTTCTCAAAGGAGGAAAAACGCCCCAAACGTTTCAGGAGAGCACTAAGCTGCCTTGTGCAAAGACAGCAGGAGAAAAAGGGAGGGTGATGCTTGCTCTTCATTTCGTTTTCTTTTAAAATCAGGATAGGTCCTCAGCTGTTTGAAATAGGTTATGACTTGTCAGTTTACTAGCTGAAAAAAACCCTAAAATAACAGGGAAAAAAATCCTATTCAGTGCTATGCTGGACATCGATATTCTTGCCAGAATTTCTACCTGCTTAACTAGACTTACCATCAACTTTTGTATAAAATAATGCACTTTGAGCTGTTGGGCTTTTCGTTGGGTTTTTTTTTTCCCCCTTTTTCTTCAGTGTAACTGTTGTGTTCTTTACCTGGTAAAATTACTGTTATTTCTTCTGTGGGAAATACAGCAAGGCTCACTCAAGTTGGGTTGGAGGTCTCACTGATAGCGCATGTTCCGTGCAGACCCCTACCAGTGCACAATGCTTTCAGTCACCCTCCTCCCCCAAGTGTAACTTCTTTCCCTAAAATAATGGTTGCACTTTCTACCTCCCTCCCAGGCTTGACAGCCTGAATCATTTTCCTTTCCTTTTTTATTTTATTTTTTTTCTATCAGTAATTCCCCCTCTTACAGATAGACAGATTCAAAATCCCCTGATAATCCCCATAAAAAGATGGCATTTACTTACTCCCTTTTTGATTAGTCATACTTGTGCTCACTCTGGTAGGGCTACTTTCTAATCATGTTGCTCCCCATTGTCATTCCTGCAGAGTAGCTTCCCATTTTTAAATTTTAAAGCATAAATTTTAACCTCTTTAAATAGTCAGCTCTGCCTATGAGAGTCACCTGCATGTTATGTGCTTTTAGTGCACTAATTCATGCAAAACCTGGATAAATACATTTCTTCAGTTTAGATCAATGAAAATTATAGCAATACAGATTTTTATAAGCTAGGGTATATATAGGAATTTTGTTTACATTTATATATACAGATGTATACAGATTTGTATGTATGGATGTATACTAAATTTATGTATGAACTGAAGGAATTTTGGGGGATGTTAATCCTTAAGCTATCCTGATGTATTTATAGGAATTGAAGAGAAAGGTATATAGAGAGGATGGAAAAAGATCAAATGTGATGGACGATGGATCGCAACATTTCTTTGACAACACTCAGAGTAGCTATATTATTAATTTTTGTATGGCTTCTAATATGGATTTCAGGAGGATGTTATTGTGCTGGCCAACACAGTAATTTCTTGTTGTGGTTTAAATGTCTAGGGAAACATAAGAACATTATAATAGTTTATCTAAGTTGTGGGGTTTTTTCCTTTTATTCTGTATATGCAATTTGTTCCTATTCTTGGGCTGCAACCATGCTATGGTCTAGGCAAAAAAGGTGATGTTAATGCAAGAAGAACACTGAAGTAATCAAATTTTCAAACCAAACCAGTTGAGTAGGGTGGAGAGATGTGGGAAGGGAAAAAGAATGCCTCATTTTGTTCCGGCTATGCCAGCATTTCTTATATGGTCGACAAAGGACTTAGACACTTAGCAAATATTTCATTTGCTCTGTCCTTTAAACTTTTAGATACTTTACAGGATGTTTAGCTCTGAGTCATACTATATTTTGCAAGAGTTTCAGATGATTAATACTGAAATATTCTGTCAGAATTATTTAGTTGATAAATATGTATTTCATAATTAAAAACACAACAACAACACAACCAGCAAGAAGCAAACAGAATTCAAATAGCACTTCCATTTACATCATGGAAGCCAGAATATACAGAACTGGGACAGAATTTAAATGCCAACCATTTAAGTCACAGTGATGACTCCCACAAACACTGGCACTCTGAGAAGCCACTGTATCTTAAATGACTTGTCCACACTATTTGGTGAGTAGTATCATAAACCAGTAACCTGAAATGATATGGTAAAATGTTAAAACCCACAACATACTGGGGGAATAAATTGAAGATAGCTTCTGTTGAAGCACTCTCCATTGAGAGAGTATTTAGGAGCATGATCTACAGAGGCATAATGGCAGTGTTGACTACTCTAAGTATATTTGACAGAAAGGGATGCTCAGAATCAGGAAACAAAGCAAAGCTGGTCACAGCATGTGCAGATAGTCTTTGTGTAACACCACCTGTTAGCAAGAACCCACATATCTGCCAGCACCTTCTAAAGAATAGTACTAAATAACAGCAGAGGACTGAACTATGGTTTTGTTAATTCTTTCAGTTTTAATAACTTGTGGTGCTGTTTTTTAATATAAATATTTCTCAGTATTAACACTAAAAACTATAGATGTAGCAGAGCCCCTGCACAAGCAGTATACTTTTAATAGTGCATGGTTACTATTGTGCCTGTAGGAGTGCTGAATCAAGACACTGGGATAGTCATCTATAGTTGTAAGTCACCGTTGGCGATGCTTCTCGGTCTGACAGAACTTAGATATCATGTCTGCTTTGTATAAAACAAATAAAGATAAATGTGATATGAATTTGTTACATCAGGCATTTTTGCTTTTGGGCTGTGGTAAATGCACATTCATTGCTTTATCTATATCTGTTCCTTGTCAAGGCCTTGAGAGGAGGAGGAAGAGGGGACAAGAGGGATACCAGAGAGAAAAGATCAAAAACATGGCACCAAAACAAGCAAAAAAACCAACAAAGCAAGCCAGTAGAAGAACTACTTGATATAGATTAAATTTACAGCAGATAGGAAAGAAAGCAAACCCCAAAATGTATGCAGGACGGTTCAGAAGACAGAATAAGCTGTTCCTGGCATTTAAGTGTTTTCAACTACCAGACTGAAATTTATGGTATGGATTTTTTAGGATTCTGCTCCAAGTCTGCTTTATTTTATGTCTGTGGTTGAAAAACTACAATTCTTTGGTAATTTCAATTCTGAATGGCAGAAGAGTAAGCCATTCATAATATAATTTGCTTTCTAACATGATTGAACTGTCAGGAGCACAACAGAATTAAGAATTCCTGAGTTAGTATCTATAATTTTATGTACCTTTGGTTAAGCATCATTCTGCCCAGATTTCCCAGGACACAGCAAGCATTCATAGCATTGTAGCAGAAATATTCTGGATATAAAACTATGGTTCTTTCACAGGAATAAAATGCCACGTGCCCTCAAATTCGACTGTATTTGTTACTAATGAAGACAGAAGAGTCCAGCAGCTATTTATACGTGCACTGTCATACTTACTGTGTAGGCAGCAAGCAAAATTCTGAGAAGTCCAAATATTAAAAAAATTAGACATCAGGTCCACTATAAAACTATCTGATTATTACGATTTGGCTTGGTAACACAGCTCACTAAAGACCTCCTCATCCTTTTATCATCCAGAAAGTCTGGACATTTATGGCTAATTACAGCACAAGAGAGGTTCTCAGCTATCCACAACAGAACCTCTCTGAATGTTGCTCAACAAAATTACCTCTGCTTAATAAAATACCATTCTGCTGACTAAACTGATGGCATCATTGCAATTTCCTTGTCAGTCCACTTTTTTCCATATTCCCAGCTCATTAGCTCTCTTATGCCATTTGAACCACAAATTCGTATCAATATTAACTGACAAAGATTTCATTTTGCTATTTTCAACCTTTCTGAAGACACGAACTCTCTGATATCCTAAAAATAACGTCCAGGTTATGTTCAGTTCTTACGGCTGTTTCAGGGAGACCTTGAAAACATCTTTCTCTTGCATTTCTGCTGCTTTTCAGTAAGGAGTTTAGCATAAGAACATTTAACTGCAGGTACACTGCAGGTATACAGGACTAAACCTGACAAATAACATGGGCCTCGGAGAAGTGCAGAAGACAAGAGGGAAGATAGCATGGCATTACTTAGCGTTTTCATAGAAGGAACATAGCTCCTGGAATATTGGTGCAAGAGGAATCTGTCTTGTAGTCTAACATTTTGGTATTCAAGACAGCAGTGGATGCATTGAGTCAAGAATGTTTCTCCACCCTTTTAGAATATAAATAAATTTGAAGGCAAGAGTAGGAATACTAGTAAATTCTTTGTAGATACTTACTCTAAAAGACATCTTTCAAGCACTCACAAAGTTTATTGAGGATATTGTTTGGATTTTTTACATTCAGTTTAAAAAAACCCCTAAAATGTTAACATGTATCATATAGCTTACATTTACTTACTCTTGTCTGGCAACTTAAGACATATGTCACTTGGAGAACTTTCCTTCCAAGCAGTTCAGCACACCCACCTTGATGCAGGAGAATGTCCAACTTTACATTGGACTTGCATTCTGCATAGCCTTTGTGTTGAGCTAGGTTTGGAATTTTCATCTTAGTTCTTGCATGCTCCATGTAATACTGAGAACAAATTTGAACAAAGAAAATGCATTACTGTTTGAGAGGGTTAGTGATGGCTTAAAAAACAGTCATGTGAGCAATGGTCCAGGAATGTGATAGTGCTGAGATCTTCAGGGCTGAATAACCTGCAGTCCCCCAAGCAATGACAAAATAAAAGGTCTATCAAAGTGGCACAGTACTGCACTTTGCAGGAGTGAGATAATGTGGACAGCCACATACTCAGTGTGGCATTGTCGACAGAAAGCAATGAACCATTTGTGCACTACAAAGTTTTAAGGTCTGTTGTCAAAGATCAAGCATGGACAGTACATAATGAGTGGCAATGGTGACATGGGAGTGTGTACCATGCAGTCCAATGTTATCAGTGTCCATCCTTTATCTGCCCCACCTTTGTGTATCATCATGCCAAACACTTAGCTACATAGCATTTCAACATTTCACTGGTGTTGCTCATGCTAGTATGTAACCCTTTCTTAGGATGACACTGGGCACTTTACTGCCTTCTTCCCAAAGGGCATACTCCTCCCTTCTCTTTCCCTTGGTGAGTAAAGTCCTGTGAAGTTGCCCTTTGAATCATCAGGGATTTGTTTCTGGCCTCCACACTAGTCTACTGTGCAGTGATCTGCGTGGAGAGCTGTAGACTGTTTTGCTTTTCTTGTACCACTTCCACACTTGTGCAATGTGTTGGAATAGTTTTCGGGATCTTGGCAGCTACCTGTGCTCTCTCCTTGGGTGTGACCCCATTTCCATTCTGCCATGCTATGTGACCAGGTGGCTCAGCATATGCACAGTACATCTGTGCACCCCCAGACCTGAGGAGGTTGCGACACAAAGCTTTTACTAATAATTCATTCCTCCTGATCAGGCTTTTGCCACTTTATTCACTATGAAATGCATAATGACAATTGGGAATGTGCATATATATATATATATATATATATGCATATATGTGTAATTTATTGCTCTGTAGTTCCAGATGCAGTATAATAATGCGTTTGCAAAGGGTAGTAATGAAAAACTTAATCTTTTTGATTTTACTCTCTTGAGAACTGAGTTAACAGTCAATAAGCTGGAATGTCTCTTCACTTATCCCTTTAAAACAAGCACTCAATGTGCCATGGCTCAAGAACTGCAAAAGCAAAGCATGATCCACTTCAATAAAGTATTGCATAAACTACTGTTTGAGTAAGATTTAGAGATGCAAAAAAACCAAATCTACCATACCTACAAGCTAGCATTGTTCATACAGTTTTCAAAATCACAGTGGGTAACATTTCAACAGATAAGTTTTGAATTTGTTATGGCTGCAAACAGTATCTAAAGATTTAAACAGAATAGAAAGTTTTGTTCTACAATAATTTCTTTTTCACAATGGAACTTAACATTGTAACTTCCTTTAAAATATACCTATGGCATGCAATTAAAACGGTATCCTCTTTTCCTCTCCCCTCTTTACACTTCCCTTCCCCCCAGGTTTTTTTTTTTTTTTTTTTTTCCCTTCTCATTTTACCAGTGGATTTCTAGGGTATATTTGCTGAAAACCAGAATAATTGTCTAGGAGGAAAACAGAATTTGAAAAGTGTAGCTTTCAAAAACTATACAAATCTAAACAAATTACGCTGGTTTAGCAACCAGAACTGAGATAAAAAGAAACTTGTGATATTAGATGGCTTATCAGTGGTAATTCTGGGTATTCCCTTTCCCCCTTCTCAAGGAGAGTTATGATCGTTTTGCTTCTGGGAATGCTGAGGGTATGTCTTTTCTTTGACATATAAGACTTAATTTTTATAAGGTAAATTCCTGACTCTTGGATATGGAAAAGAAAATCACTTTCCAAGCATGAAAAAGATATAGGCAGTTTGTGAGGGTTTTTTTCTAAGCAGCTGCCCAGCTATGCAGAAGCTCACCCTGCTTGTTGCTGGCTCCTGTTCAGAGCCTTGTGCACAGCTGGGAAACTGAATGGACTTGTCAGGTTCATCATGTGGCTGGCTGGGAAAGCCCAAGTTGCAGCAGAGACAAAAGATGGAATCACCTGCAGATTAAAAGGGTAGGTAGGTAGAGGAGAACCATACAGAGTAGAAGATATTTGTCTTGCCACCCCCACCTTCCTACCAGGTGCCAAGAAGCTGTGGGAGGGAAGCGGTAGAGTAGGAATGGGAGGCAAGCCACATGCCTGCCTTCCATGTACAGAAAGCACTTGCTGTCTACCAGATTTTAATGGTAGACAACCATCTCTCTCCTACATTCTCAAGCCGTGACAAATAATGGGGTAAGCTTATGCAAAGTGGTCCCCAAGAGTTGTTAATGGAGCATTTTTACCATATTTTATTTAGAAAGAATCTGAAGTAGTCTGAGCCCAGCACTAGAACTGATGTAGTACTAACTTGTTACTCAGAAATTTTAAATGCAGACTCAATAAACCTGTGTGTTTCTTGACACTTCCCAGAAATGCTGGTATTTCTGAACAGTACAGCGTCATCCAGTTTGATCCAATTCCCTGCTGTGTTACTGTTAATCTACAAAATGTATTTTTAGAGTTGACATGAATATTTTTTTAAGAATACCAGGTAGGAATTTGAACTTTTACTGAGCTATCCATTATTAATAGTAGTGAGGTTAACTGCTCTTGTAATTAGACCTCTTTAACAGCTAATATTTAGTAGTTTGGGTGCAGTGTATGATAATGCAACATGTCTGTAATAGGGTATCTGTAATAACAGGAAAACATACATCTCCCTTTTTCCTCAGAAGTAATAATGTATCTGTTTTCTGCACACATATTGTTTATTTTAATGCTTTGTATACTAATTACTTCTGTTCAGAGCTTAAAATAAACACACCTAAGAATATAAATGCATTTCATTAAAGCATTTTCTCTTAGAGGTTTCTCTTGCTTAATGGTGAATATTAGGCGATACTGATGTAATCGTGGAATTAAGAGCAAAGAGTCTGCAGGAGTATTCCACTTGATTTAATTTTTACCCACTGCACTGCAGGGAACCAGTGGGTCTTGAGTCATTCCTATCTTCTCTGTACTGGTTTTATAAAGTCAATTCTAATTAACAATATGGCAATTCTCTGTAATAATTATTGTTATAATTAGTTTGAGGGAATTCTGGGAGCCTTAGGTGAACACTGTTATTTAGAATAAATGCTAAATTATAGCATTGTAATTCAAATGTAAAATGAGATGTCCAGCCATTTTTATAAAGTCAGGATATGGTATTTTGGTAATAATAGTTCCTTGTACTTAATACTCTTCCTCTGTATGTGATGACAAATCTGTACATCAGAGAAGTTATCAAGGGGTGTAAACACTTTATACATTTTACAAAAGGGCTGCTTGAAGCACACAGACTGTCAAGTCCAAATTTTCCAAAGCAGCTGCTGTGTTGGGTGCTTTCATATTGGGGGGTTGACTTGAAACGCATTTCAGTTGAAAGACTCTGTTTGTTTAAAGATACTGAATGATACCCTGGCATAATGGGTAGTAGAAGTTGCATTTTACTTAGTCAGAACTTCCGTGGAGAAGAGAGATTCTATTAATTTCATATTTAAATACACTTTGATTAAATATTGTCATTTTTCATCCTACTAAATGGTTTCACAGTCATAAACATGCAGTATTTTTTTTCCTGTTTCAAGACCATCACATTAGCTTCCCAAAACAAGCATGCCAAACATACATTTCCCTTTGTTCTTTATGAAATTTAGCTTTGGTCAGGTTAGCAGTCCAGTTTGCAGCTTGTTTACCATCTTTATTCTTTTGCAGTTTTGCAGTCTCACAGTAATACCACAGCACTCAGAAAGATGGCTTTCTGCCTGTTGCCCTGTATGCCTGTGCCTGACCTGGGGAGAGTCTGCTGTGCCTGACCTGGCGAAAGTCCTTGCATTGGCTCGCAAAAGGCTTTTAGTTTTCTATTTTTTAGTTCCAGACTATCTGCTTTACCCAATGAAAAGACCCCCAGTTTTCTAAATTTCAATGACATAACAGGTTACTTTTAGGTACCTAGAGCTAGAGGCACTGAAGGACTAAAACACGTATGTGCTTTAGTTAGTTAAACTAACTCCTAGGCATATTTTCCCTACCCTGAATCAGAACTGGAAGTAAAAACCTAGGTTGCCTATCTAGTGAAAGCAGAGAGTGAGACAATCTATATCCTCCATCTGCTGAGTACTTAGAACTAGCTAACAAGAAAAACTGGGCACAGGAGCATATTAGGACACAGGAGTATATTAGAAATCCTGCCTTGCTCTTGAGCTACATGCAGAATCACGTACAGATGTCCCAGCTAGCCCAGGAGGAACGAGCTCAGTTAGCCAGCACAGAGCAGCCACATCAGTGCCGTATTTGGCAAAGGCTAATATTATATGTGGCTCCTTAGGATTATTTCCTCTTTGTCCCACAATCATTTAATGTAAAAATGTATAAACAGTCTTGAGGAGACAGAGTAGAGTATCTGGAATGAGATCCAAGGGTTACAATTAGTCTGACATTTTAAATACAGTTTCCACAGTCTGATTTCAAAGGTGTTTTCAGTGTGCGTAATTTCTCTTCTGAGAATATGTATCAGTTTTACTGTATCTATGTGCTTAGCAAAAAAATGAATTCAGATTGCTATTTAAAATACATTTTCTTAGATGAGAATGATGCAGAATGGAAAACATAGTGAGTTGTCACTTGCGCATTTTTAGCTGACCTATCATCAGGTTTTGTTTGACACTAGGCTCAGCAGTGTTAGTGAAAATATCAGTATTTGTCACAGTATCTGACTTTGGGTTGCTCTGCAATTTACTGATACTTTTATGAAATTCGTACATGTGCTCTGAAATGCCACAAGACTTTTGCAAATGTCATAAACTGTAAAGACTGTGGAGCTCCTATGACAGCAGTAATTTTGCATGAAAGCAAGGGGAAGAGATCAAGATTGATGGTGCCTAAGAAAGCTGATTTCCAGAGATTTATGGCTTAGTCTGTTGTACAGACGCTCTTAGATTTGCAGCAAAGAAGCCTATCTCCTATCCCCAGTAATTATACAGAAATACGCAACCTAAAAAGAATTGTGAGGTGTTACACCGAGTTATAGATCTAAATTAGACAACTCATGTTAAATCTGTACTTACCAATATACACCATTTAGTCAGCAACAGGATACTATGCCATCATAAAACAGAAGAGACTTAGTAAATGCAATACTACTTGTGTACCATATTCTTTATAATTTTGAATTGCATTCAGAATTTAAAAAAGGAAAGAGGTTACATATATTAGTTGTGGCTTGTGGTTAGGGACTCCTATTAGAAGAGTTCTAGTCCCTCTCTTCCCCTCCAAAACGCTTTTACCATTTATCCTCTATTGCTCCACAGAAAAAGTACTTTCAAGTTCCTGTCTTTCAGAACAAAACACAAGATAATAAATGTTTATTTTTACTCTTTACTGCAGAAGAGATGGTGTCTTGCTGAATCTTTCCGCTGAGTAGATTATCTAGTAATATGGCTCTGACCCAGCAGCAAGACTCAAAATCCTGAGAGCAAAGATGTGAAGTTAGCTTATGTCAAACTTTCTCACTTTCTCTTACACTGAAACACAAAGAGTTACAAGTACAATAATTTATGTTAATGCTGTTTTTTGCATATAATTTTATTTCTGGAAGTCATCCAAGTTCAGGAGAGTTTAAATATTCTCTCATTTCTTCAGTGTTGAATAATCCCTGCTCCTACTTTTGATGCTGCTTCTTTTCTGCTTTTTTCAAGTCCCATTTTAGTATCATTTGACCATAAATCACCAGAAAAATAGATTTAATAAACCAAATCAGAAAGGTGAAAAACCAAGGATGCATGTATATAAATCAATCTTTTACTGAAAAAGGCACAGGTAATATTTTTCTTTTAGCCATCTTAAATGGAGAACAGAAGACAGTAACAAAGTTTGTGAGAACCAACGTGTGTGGTATATTTTTTCCTACTGCTGCATATCTACATTCTAGTATTGCGTGTTAATGCACGTAAGGCATTTGCCCAACACTAAGTCACAGTTCTTTGCAACAGGTTCTCTGCTTCTGTAGAGGTGTTTACTGAAGGACTTGCTGCCACCCATCTGCAGCTTTCTCCTATCCTCTAATTGAGTCCGTTTCATAGTTATAATTTGTCTGCCAAATGACTTATCAGTTGGAAAGGCTCAAGTCAGATACTACTTCCTTTTTTGCTTGTTTTTAACCGAGTGCTGGCAGAAGAAAGAAGGGGTTAAAGCGTGGGAGGATTGCTAAGAAAAAGGGTTTGGTTAATGACACATAGGACTGCATCTCACACACCATAGTTTGTTTATCCTTCTGTAAACAGCAAAAAGAATTATCATCATCAT
This sequence comes from Loriculus beryllinus, assembly GCA_039877255.1. NCBI lineage: Eukaryota > Metazoa > Chordata > Aves > Psittaciformes > Psittacidae > Loriculus > Loriculus beryllinus. Next base: position 49,657 of record JBCJKH010049629.1, read on the forward strand.
GGTAAGGCAAACAGCACGCTTTTTTTTTTCCCCTCTTTAAACCCCACCACAAATCTCTGGGTTAATACACGTTTTTTTAAAAATCATAAAATCAACTGATCTCCATTAGTTTTATAAAGTGTCTCTTTAACTGACGGATGCTACCATTGACAGAAGGGGAGGGGGTAAAGGTTTTAGTATATGGAAATAACTAGCTCTGGGGAAGAGGAGATGGGAGCAGGCATGCCTTTTTTGACATGCCTGTTCTTTTTTATCAGCCTTGTTTCCTAAAGACTCATGTAAAGATCTGTTCAATTTTTACTTATGCTCCTTTGTCTTTCCTGAGCTTTTTAAAAAGATTTCTATTTACTTGATACTGCATGATTTGTTTCTTCTTGTTTTGCTGGATTTGTGGGTTTTCTTTTACATACAATATCTAAATCTCTGTGTTTAGCACCTAAGAAATAATATGGAATTTAATAGTTACATCTATGCTTCTTGACCTGATTATTTCCATTAAAAGATCAGTTAAACATGCAAGCTCGGTATTCTTATTAGTCTATATACTGTTGCAAAATGGTCAATTTTCAGTGTACATTTGAGCTAAAAATTTAGTTTTACAGTAAAAAAATAAATTGTAAGCAGACAGGTCCTGTCTCTTGAAGACGAGCTGTTTTGCTAAAATACCCTGATGTATTAGAATATAGAAAATACAGATAGTTTGTGAAAAAAAAAATTACTATTAAAAACCCTTATATTTGTTTCACTTCTCTCTGCTTAAAAGTCTCATATTTATAGTTCCTTGGTAATTCAGGTAAGTTCTCTGAGCTAGGTAACTACATTCCCTCTATACAGAGCTTAGGTAAAGCTGAAATTGTTTAAAATCCAGCTGTTGCTGTTTATATGCTCTGCAAGTGTAGCAGGCAAAGACCTGGAAGAGGCAGGGAGTAAATTCCGTGCTAGAGTGGACTTGTTTAAGTGTATTGCTTTCTTTGACTCAGAAGAGGACACTGTCAGCCTGGAATCTGATGTATTTAAAAGAAATGCTAAAAAAATGTAATGTGTATATGCCAAACTGCTGGTATTCAGAAGAAGGCAGTGTGTGGGTTAAAGTAATGTAAGTAAGTTATACTCTTCATAATAGTAACCCCTCTTTTGTGGCTTTCTGAAGGGTCAGCATAAACAAAGAAAAATTACAGTGAATTGAAGTAATTCAAATGTAGCTGACTGATGGCAAGGTAACTGGTTAAGTTTAAGTTAACTTGAAATATAACTACTTTATTCCCCTCAGTGAATCAAAAAAAACAAAAAAAATTGTTTCAGGTCAAATGTTTTGTTAGCTATATATTTTTCCAATGCTTTTTAAATAAGAAAACAAGTAAAAGCAGCAAGCCTTTATTTCCATCTACAGCTGCCCTCTTTCTCTGCCAGTAGTTAGAACACTCACCTGCAGGACAGCAGTATGACATCTTCTCTCACTCAGTAGGACTTGAAGTGGGTCTTGACTTCTCAGACTTTTCTTTCTTAGCTTTGATTTGTACATCCTTATGTCGAGTTTTCCTAGTATTTTTTTAGTATTTTTCTAGTATTTTTTTACCAGCACATTGTGCCAGCAATACTCCAGATGAATTTTCAGCCTAACAAAGCCTGGCACTGCTATTGCTGAATATTTGAGACTCAGTCACTGCAGAATGCTACAGCCTGAAGAGTAGTAGTTTATTTATTTAAATGTTTTTGGCTAATGCACATTTTGGGATATCACATGACAGCTAGAACTCCAAGGCTTTCTGCTTCTCATGGTTGTAAGAATATGATACTGTGAGTGAAAGGTACCCAAAGTTACTATCATTCCAATATGAACTCAGGAGGGTTAAAGATAGAAGGGTCTCGGAGGTTTGCATGTTATCTGAACTTAAGTTATTTATAACCTTTTAGTGAATGATAAAGCTCAAAGTTCCTCTTCACTAAATATTGTTTGTTGCTTTTTTCCCCTCTGAAGGCAAACATAAGCTAGCAAATAAATGTTTAAATTACAGAACTGTCCACACTAGATATTACCACCTATTAGTTACCACAAAGTTGCTAATGACTAGTAAAAATACTACTTTTTTCTGTCTGCTCTAAAGTATTTCCAGTCATGTTCAACTGACTCTGATGAGCTAATCTAAGAAAATAACATCCAATTGATCCTTTGAGACACAGCCTGAAGTCCTGATTCAACAAATCACAGTAGTTTATGCGTTCTCTCCACTGGAGACCAGGAAAGCACATGTTTAATTACATTGCTAAATTAGGGGTTTGGCTGTGGCAACTTACATTAGCTAATGAGAAAAAAACCCAGCCAGAAACATAGGAAATATTTTAATGCTAACATAAACAGGTATGAATATAAATAAAATGAGATTTACATTTCTTGGTTAAGAAGGAGGCATTTTGCTTTCAGATTAGAACACCGCTTTTTAAGATTCATGCAGAGTTGAAATGGCTTCCTCCACACTGTCCAAGAAATGGATAGGCAAGTTGTTTGTTTTTTTCTCTTTAGTTGCCAATGCCTTTGATCAGGGATTTCTGAAAAAGCTCATGTCTCAAAGGTAAGAGTGTTTAAGTAGAAACATGTTGAAGAAGCCTGATCTGCAGAGCAAGGATAGTTCTTGCCTTCTGGAAATCAAACATTTCAGTCCTGTGCTCTGGAAGTCAAGCATTCCTGTGCTGCGCTTTGTCAGGCTGGGCCCCACTTCTAAGCCTCTTGAGAAGCTCAGTCTCTGTGCCCTCTTGCACTGGCAATACTGGCTCACCTACATTTATCTGAGTTAAAATACAAGCTCTTCAGGGCAAGTGCCTTGTCTTTTATGTGTTTTGAAAGAGCTGTATATAATTAAGGTACTTTGTATGAAGAAATTACTTCAAAACAGTTTACATAGGGCAGCTATTTCAAGATCAAGAAAAAATCTTTAGCCTTCTTCCCTGAGGAAACCAGGCTTATGTGACTGTCCCTCCTCCCTTCCATTCAACACCTTTTGAACTTGGACAGTTTAAACTACATTTGAAAGGGGGAGACGTCTCAAAGATAATTAAGTTCCCATGGACTTTATGAAAATAAGCTGCTGGGAAGACAGAAATCCAGATTCACAGCTCAAATAACTATTTTTTTCCAAGGGCAATCTTGCAAACCCAAAGCTGCAAGTGTAATAATGACTGTCAGGTTGATAATGCAATCTCAGCTAAGTTAGAAGACTGACAGCTATTTTACATCCAAATATTAATATGCAGATTGACACCATAATGAAGTGAAATTTTGGTGTTTTAACAGTTTTCAATATGAACAATAGATGCATCCTCCTGACACTTGCAGTTACTATGAATTTTCAGATAAATTATTGTCACTAATTCCTTATTGGCTTGCTTTAGGTGTTCCTGAAAATGTCATACTTTTACTTTTCTTGTTTTAGCTAGCAATGTTCATTACCGTCTCCTTATCCCTTCCTTACAATTAGTTATTACTGGCAATACATACGTAGAATCAAGAAATTAGATAGTAATTGGGCTGCGTTACTTATGATTGTTGGATCTGATAGGGAAATTCAAAGTTGGTTTTGTTATCGCTAAAGCACTTTAACTGTCTGAGCTGCATGAACTCAGTGCAGCCCTCAGCTGCTCTTTAAGTGAGCATTTTGATTCTACTGGTTGAAAGAAATCAAAGGGAGGGAAGAACAGACATCAAACTTTATCATTACCAGATTATTTCACTATCTCTAAATAAAACCAAAACCAACCCAACAACCAAAAGGATTAATCTCAGGGTCATGATCGTAGACTTGCCTATTTGAAAACCTACTGGTAGAAGATCACTGAGTGTGCAGACATCAGACTTCACTGGGGGTACAGTTGCTTATCAGTTGTGTAAGTAACACACGTAAGAAAGGTTGTCAAAGACAAGTGTTGCCATAGATTTCTGTTTGTTTACAGTATGATAAGCTTGCTCTACATATTCACCAGTTTAGGTTTTCTGTATTTTTCATGTGTCTGGACAACCCTCGCTGCTGCACTGTTTCTGGCAGTAGTAGGGTCTGTAGGGTCTCTTGGAGCTGAGACTGCTTCACGACTCATGTTTGGGGTGGTTTCACAGCAGAGGGCCAAATATTAGTCTGTTGATGAAGCAAAAATCACTAACTTGACACTTTTTCACCCGGAGGAGGAAGCAAGCTCGTAAAAAGAGGCCTTCATTTTCTCCAATAGCCAGAGGGCCAGACACGCCGCAGGGCAGCCCGCCTGACCAGCCGCCGGCAGGTTGACCTGGTGTTTCTCCCGCCTCCACGTTAAGGGCCTCAGAAGCGCCGAAGCGAGCCTTGCGTGGTCCTTCCTGTTGAAGCTGTTCCACTTCATATAACTAATTAAGTGTTAATTAGAAGAGGAGTAGTTTAGCATTCATTAAACATTAAATACTAATTGAGCGCCCGGGGAGAGCGCCGGCACCATTAGGCCACGGAGTCATTCTCACGCCGCCTCGGCCGAGAGGACAGGGGAGTGGCGGCGGGAGGTGTAGAGTCCTTCTGAACCCCTGCAGCCGGGATCCCGGGGGCAGGCCGACGCGGCAGGCAGCCTCGCCTGCTGGCCCTTGGTTCCGAGGTGGAGAATGCGGGTTCATCTGCCCACAGGGCTCTGAACCGAGATCTCCCACATGGGCTCAGCCGCCGGGCGGTGCCGGCCCCAACATGCCTACCCGGGCAGGTCCCGCCGGGGGACTTGCTTTGGAGACCCACGCCTCCTCCCCTCAGGCTCTTGTTGGGGCTCAGCATCTCCGCACGGCGGGCACTGGGGGATGCCGGCCGGCTGCTGGCCCCACTCAGCCCCGGCACCCGTCTGTGCCCCAGTAGCAGAAGGCAAGCGGGTTTCCCGGGCCTAGCATCCCCGTCCCCTCGCTCCGGCGGAGTGGAGCGCCCTGATGTGCGCGCTGGGGCAGCCCTCACGGCGGCCGGGCAGCCCTCACGGCGGCCGGGCAGCCCTCACGGCGGCCGGGCAGCCCTCACGGCGGTCGGGCAGCCCTCACGGCGGCCGGGCGGCGCGGGTTGTCCGCCTTCCACCCTTGGCGCTGTTCCCTCAACATCACAAGTTTGTCGGTTTTGCCCGGGGCAGCGTTTTGCCCTCAATAACGAGGAAGCCGCCGCAGCGCGGGCTGCCGGGGCACGTACGGGGCGCGGCGCCCACTCGCGCTCCACCGCCTCGTCGGAAGCCTCGCCCGTGGCCGAGGGCGCCCGCTTTCCGTCGCTTGCCGCTGCCCCTCGGCTTTCACCCTCACTGGAGACCTCCGCTAGGCAGCCACCCCTCCTTCTGTGGCCGAGAGAGGCGGCCCAGCCCGGTAGAGCCGCTGCCTGCGGACGGGGCGGTGGCTCAGGGCGGGCCGAGGCGCCCTAGCGGGGCGGGCCGGGCCGGGCCAAGGCGGAGCTCCCAGACAGCTGGCGCCCGGGCAGCCGTGTGGGTAGCGGCGTGAGGGGCAGCTCCGCGCACGGGTCGCCGAGCCGCATCTGGCGGTGAGTGTCGGGGCCGCTTGCGGTGCGTGTAGGTGCCGGCACCTGCGGAGCCGGGCGGGTAAAGTTCGTCCGCGGCTCCTTCCTACCGCTCATCCCGTTCTGGGACGGGTGAGGGGGAGAACAGCGGCGGCCTCGAGGAACTTCACCGGCTGGGTGGGTTCACGGGGCTGGGAGGTGAGGTTGTAGTGGCTAGTGTTCCGTAGTCGTCCCCGGAGGAAGGAGGCAGTGGCGGGGATCACTGTGCCAGCCCCGCAGAGGGGCGAGGGTGGCTGCGGGGCTGCGCGGAGGGTGCGGGCGCTCCAGGCGGTGGAGACGCCTGGGCGCTGTCAGGCGGTCCGGTGTCTGCAGCAAAACCCCCCAGGTTTAAAACGTCCGTGCTGACGAGAGATGCCTTCTCTGGGGAGGTCCGGTCCGCCGAAATAGGAAATACTCGCGGTGTTTTGAAATAGACATCTCAAAACAAGTATTCATCGTACCGGCATGTAAAAAGTGCTAGTATATTAAAATGCAAATATGCATGTGTACTCGGCAATGCTGTTGCGTGTTTCCTGTTTACCATGTTAATTAGAAGTTGTAAGGGAAAACTTGCCAAGAGTAATCCAGGGCAGTATTTGACCCAGTAAGCTCATTGAATGATGCAGTGGCTTTTATATTTCTGATTTTTCTAGCCCAAAACGCAAGTCAAGTATTTGCTGGACTTTGTTAATGAGAAGTATATGAATAGTAATATAACTTACGCCTTTGAAACTATTCTTTGCCAGCATGAGTATCACAACTAACTCAGCCAGTATGAAGAGGAAGGTTAAACTCGCCAGTCTTGTTTTTGTAAGGAAAATTTTAACCAAGCAGTTTGTCGCAAATCTTGCAGACACCAGGTCGCTTTCCTCTATTATTCTGTATGATGTTAACTCATTGTGCAAAAGTTTTGGATTTGAGACGTTATAATGATGGTATTGTAAGGCAAGATGAGTGTACTTGTAAATGAATACAGGCAAAAATGTACAGAAGAATTTTTGGATTTTAATTGTTTTTGAGGGTTTTGTTTTCTTGTTCTTTTTTGAGAGCTAGTATTGTTCAGGAAGCTGTTCATATTCACTGTGTCCTTTTGAATCCTAGGTGGTGCTAATACAAACATATACAATTTTGACATTAACCGAATGTTTATTTGTTTGTTTTATAGTCCACCTCACAACTTCCAGATTCTTCCAGAGAAGAGACTAAAAAGAAGCCAGTTTTGGAAAGACTTGGAAATTTGTTTGGTACAGGGAGAAGGAAACATGCCAAAAGTTCTCTAGAATACACTTCCCATCGAAAAGGGGAGGGGTCAGTTTCTCCTCACAGAGTGCAGCCAATATATTGTAGGCACGCAAAGGAAGGACACGAAGCTACTCAAGTAGAGAAGCAAGTGGGAGACGTAAGTGCTGTTTCTGAGACGCAGGAATATCATTTTGGTGGAGAAGCAGGAACGCTGTATCGCGATACCATTTCAGAATGGAGTAGTAGGGGAGTATCTTCTGACAGCGAGTGGTCAGCAGATTGGAGCAGCAGCAGTGAAACTATTAAAAACTCTTTCTTTGAGAGTAGCCTCAATGTGGAAACCCTGGGACTGGAGAAAGAATCCACCACCGATATAAATAATTCTACAACTCCAGATTTCATAAAAAGCTTGAGAAATTTGTCTAGTGAAGACTTGGAGAAGAGTATCTTAAGCCACAAGCAGCTTGTGAACACGTGGGTGGCTGAGGAGCCTGGGCATGCGAAACCAAGGGATTTGTCATACGAGTTGGAATCTGCAGCGAGTGAGCACTCATATTCTGCTAGAGTGTTAACAGTTGATATCTATCTTAGAAAAACAGAAGAACTCCTTGATGAACCTGTGACTGTTACATCGGAAGAAAACTGTAGTGACTTTGACACAATGGATAAAAAATCTGCTCATAAAAGATCTGGAAAACGGAGAAAATCTCAGACATCTAGTGACATTCCAAATGGAGAGAGAAACCAGACTGATATTACTGCAAGAGAAGAATCTGGTTTTGATGATGATGTCCCTTCTGAGGTGTTCTCAGACAAGGTAATAAACTCAGAAAGAAAAACAAAGTCTCCTCAACAGACTCCTGAAAGGAATTCCTCTTCCCCAGGTAATATTCAGGATCTAAAGGTTGGATCTGCTCACAAAGGGACATCTAAAACTGAAGCTGACAAAGGCAAGCAGCAAATCACAAGCGCAACCACTGCAAGGAGAAGATCATACAAAAAGAATCAGTCAGATGCTGTCCCCATTTCCCCTACTGGTTTGAAGGGTCAGGTAAAAGATTATTCCTCAAAAAGACAACCTTTAGGATCACCAGAGAGTAACCCAGTGACAAAAAGAACTTTGGAAAAGGGACCTATATCTGTGGCTTTTGGAGAAGATGGCTTGGAGTCTCACAGAGTTTCTTTGGCTGCTAAGACAGAAGATGCTGCATTGGTGCTTGCTGAAGGCAGAAATGAGACCAAGGCAGTAAAACATGGTAGCGGTTTGGATGGAAGAGCTTTCTTGCATACTGATGGGATTAAAAATGGAGATCTGTGTATGTCAGCTGAGAGACAGACAAATTCTGATTTAGACAGCTCGAAGCTGAAGAGTTTGGATGCTTCCAGAACAGTCACGACAAAGATTAGCCTGTAAGTAACGTAAATTAGTTGCAATTAATAGCTGTAATTTTGCCTGTATCTGTGTTTAGGATTCTATAGGAACACTAGCTACTGTATCTGTTATCTATCTAGATTATTTTCAGTCATGAACTGCCTTGTTTCCTAAATGTATCATAATTGCAAGCACTGTAGTTCACAGGTGTTAGAAAAATATTTTTACTGTGTTTTGGTTTTTTTCTTTTTTTTAATGGATAGGGAATTTCTTTGCCAATTCCATTATATGGAATAATTTAACATACATAAAAGCTGCTTTGTCATCATCATCAGTGCCCCATTGTTGCTCATATTAGTTTTCCTGTCATTGACATTAATGTCGTCTTGTTGTCTGCAAACAACTGAGAATGTGCCTGAAGATTTGGTATGTGAAAATCTTTGACTAAGAAATGTGTTCAAGTTGTGCTTTGAAACAACAGAATTTCAGCTATTATTTTATGAAGAAATGTAGGATGCAGTGTAGAACTCAATCCTTCAAACAATATGATAAATCACACTCTAGAAATTTGAATAGTCATAGTTGCTTTCATAAGTATGTGCAGGATGAATCATGTGGATTTTTATGCATATGAATAACATCAGACATATAGAATTACACATATATTAGTTTTCAGGATTTGGTTTTACTCTCAAGGAAGTTGTCACCTGTCAAACAGATGCAATCAGTGCGTTGCTGAGGACTGTAAAGAAGTGGGTGTACAGCTTTCACTGTAATCACAAGTATGAATCCAGTGATTGATTTCCTGGATTCTATGACGTTCTCTTCTGCAGTGAATCATTTTATTACATTTGCCATTACTGTTGTTTGATTTTCATGGCTACCTACAATTCTCTATTGCTTTCCTCACTCTGGTATGCTCATTTATAGGTGTCAGAGTACAATGAATCCTGTAAGTCCCCCTCAGGTGCAAGTGTTGTGTTAGAGAGATGTGAAGGTTTAACATTAGGACTTAAGAAACACATATGATTCCAATTATGCTTCCCACATCTGAGAAGCATAGGGAACAATTTAATTTGCACGACTTGTAATACTGTACATCTGATTTGTACATTCATAACTGAATTAAAAAGACTTAGTACTAAAAGTTAAATTGTGGTATTGTTGTACGTGGTGATGCTCTGCCATCTGGCAATATAGATCACAAAACTTAAATTCTAGGGTTTTGTATCTTAGCAACTTCAAAGGAAAGTTAGCTCTCATATTTTTCTCTTTGTGTCACTGTCATTACTGATGATGAAGTTAATAAATGCTTGCCTAGTTGGATTTCTTTTTTCTGGGTATCTCCTTGGCTTGCTGTACAGTGAATTATATTTTGCTGTACTCATAAAGTAAAACTGTCAGAAAAGTTATTTGCCTTTTATTTTAATAAATAAAGAGCTTGTTCTACTTCACCTGATTCTGTCGGGTGTGCAGCACTTTGCATCTTTGACTTATCTGCTGCTTTTGGAACTTTAACCCTGGGTGGGAATTGCTGTGTTGCATGCATCTGGTAGCTGTCCTTGCACAGTACTAGTTTCTTTAGCCAGACAAATTGGTACAGTCAGACTGTTTGGTATAATTTGTAGTCATTCATCAGAACACATGAACTATAAACCTGGATGTGGATTAAGTTGCTGTAAGATTGGGAAAGGAAAAGATGCTGCCATTCCTAGAAGGTGTGTTTTTGTTTTTCTTGTTGCTTTGAACTGCAGAACAGATAACTTTTCAATTTTAAAAGGTTAAAAAATTATTGTTAGATACTTAAGATGAATCCCTTTCAGGTTGAAAAAAGTTTACTCGCAGACATGTTTGCCTCCTGTAAGGTGGATTTCGTATAATCAAAGTAGTTTTCACATGAAAATGCATAATGTCTCTTACTAACGACATTGTGCTAATGCTGGGAATCAAATTTCTTTAGACACAATTTTAAAAAAGTCTGTTCTGCTGGTTCTCTGTAAGTAATGGTAACATTTTCTCCCTTTATGTTTGTACACTGGGCAACTTGGAAGTAACAGGGTACTTTGCTTCTAGCTTTTGAAAGGGAAATCTATGAGGTTTGAGATGAAACTGAGGTTGATGGTACATCTTAATCAGCAAATAAAACCTCAGGCAGTAGTTACTTTGATGTGCTTAGTGGAAAACTTGGCTTCAGTTGTCATATTTGATATGCAGACATGGTTTTGTAGTTTATGCCCACTTGCTGAATTATTGTATTCTGTTAATATGCTGTTTTTCTTTGCTCATCTCAATCTGATGTTTTGGCATCAGTTACATGCTTGACATGGTCCTTTGGACAGTATGCTTCAACTATGTGACTCACCTTCCATTTACGACTGTGTGGGAGAGGTTTAAGTGCTTGCTTCCACAGGTTAGCTGCAAGGTGTAGCTGAAGAAAAGGACATTAGTTTTTCTCTTGTGTCTGCTTGTTCCTGGCATTGCAGATCAGCACGAGGTAGTAGGCATCAACCACTCTGGGCTGTTTGTAAGAAACTGCACTGTTAAGTGAATCTATCTTCCAATGCTTTTCCCTCAAATTAGAGTGGAGGCTTAAAGGACTCTCAAATAATATCTCCTTCTTTCAAGCAAGTTTAGAAACTCAGTTCTTGCAATAAGGCACATCTTTTGGCTGTATTTAATATCAGTATTTCATAATGTGAAAAAAAGGTGTAATGGAAAGATCAGTTAGAGGAGGCCAACTGTAGTGAATGGAACTCCAGGGTTAAGTTTTCTGTTTCTCTTTGTGTTTTTCTGCTGCTGCTGTGCGGAAGTACTACAGAATTTAAAGTGCGAAGTGCTGAAGTGGTTGGTTTTGCCTGAATTTGCAAAGCTTGAAACTGTACCTTTGAGGTGTTAGTTGTTCATTTGAAACAGGTTTTAGGTGTGGCTGATAACTATCAGTGTTAACCATTAAACTTGCTTGTGTCAAGGCTTGAGAGGCAGACTTTGTTAGGAAAATATGTGTTGTTAGGTTGAAATGCATGTAGTAGTGCAAGTGATGGGCTGACAAAGGGATGGTATGGAGATGAGTCTCTTAAGATAATTAGGCCATTAGTGATACCTCTTGAAAATACAGGTAGAAGGAAAGGACTGAAGGGTCCTGGTGAACTGCAAGTTTAGCCTGTGTCAGTAGTGCAGCTTTTTAGCAGATGAGCACTAAGCCTGTACTGGGTTACGTTGGCAGGCGCGTCGCTGGCAGGTCAAAGAAGATGTTTGGTGCTCATGAGGCTGCATGTGTGGCGTTATTAAGTTGTACCCCTTCCTCCTCATCTCCTGGTCCAGAAGAAGTATTAACAGATTGCAGTGAGTCTGGTGGTGAGCCGTTAAGAAGGTGAGGGCACTGGAGCATAGTATGTATGAGGAGAAGCTGAAGCAGCTTGATTTGTTTAACTGTGAGGACGTGTATATCTCAATCATCTCTTGCTACTTACAGAGGTATTATAGAGAAGGCAGATCCAGATTAATCACTGAAGTGTGCAGTGAAGGAACAATGGCTATAGATGCAGGTTTCAACAGTGACGTTTCAATGGGATATAAGGCAAAAATAATACACAGTGACAGTGGCTGACCTGCTGTAATGCTTCCCTAGTGAAGTCTGTGAAATCTCAACCCTTCAAAATACTCGGAACTTGGTCAGACAAAGCCTTCATCAGCTTGATCTAACTTTGAAGCTGTCCCTATTTTGAGCAGGAGGTTAGGCTAGCTGACCTTTAAAGGTCCCTTGCAACTTATATTCATTTTTCCAAAAAGAAGAATCACAGAGTAATTTAACTTTGAAAAGTTTAGGAAAAACAGTTGTACTTCAAAGGAAAAGTAGTGTCTAAATATATTTAATTTTATGCTGTGATAGTTCCCCATCTGCCTTCCCTCTTTCAGTAATATTTTTTCTCTTTCTAGACTTAATTTTTCCAAGTATGTTTTATTAGCACCTATGTGAAATATGGACAGTCATTTTTAATGTTAATATTTTCTTTTTTATTGATCGTATGTTCTTCAAAAGAGCCTCCTGGTTCTGAACTGACATGAGCAGGCTGGTAGCGTCAGCGCTCTCAGGAGTTCTTCTCTGAAAAGAGGTTTTTAACAGTTGCTTTCTGTGTAGATTCTCAGGCAGCTGATTTTGGATTCCTTCTGTTACTTCAATAAGTTTGTTCCTCATGCTTTTCCCAAGAAGCTTGCGTAATAGAGAATCTTGTTTTAATGGAGTTTATTTTCTTACTTGAGATAGATCTCTTGAGGAAGAGGAGACAGGAGTGATCTCAGGTTTTGGGTTGCTGATGTAAACTCACTTGTACCTCATACATCTTTCTTGGGCTAAGGAGAGCGAGCTCAGAAAGCATAGTTCGTACAGGTAAAAAAGAGGAAAGCACTTAAATACCAGACTTGTCCATTGATTGACAGAGCATTTGAGACCCTGGAGATTGTTGTGGCAAGCTGGTTTCTTCTATCTCTCATCATTGTCAGTTTTCCTGTAGTGCATTTTCTGCCTGTTCCTCCACCGCTGAGTGTCCCCAGATTGCTCTTTGGGGAACAAGTCTGCCTTAGAGGTGATAGTGGGCTCCTTGACACTGCTTATATCTAACTGATACATTTTGAAGACACATGCCTTGCATTGTCACAGCTGTTGATAACTGTTCCTTTGGTAGCAAGTGACATGGACAAATGATTTGCCCCTGGATATAGGTATTCAGAGGAAGCAGGCTTAAAACCTGCAGCTACATGTCATCAACCTTCTGCTGTAGTGCATGAATACTGCGTGCTATGTACTTGCACACTTCTCTATCCACTCTGATGGAGAAATTTCTGCAAGTGTTTCCTAATTCAGTTCTTGTAAAATTAGCAGGGTTAGTTTACATAATTTAAATTATTAGCTGACTTTACCTGAAGGAAATGGGGCAGTCCTCACATGGGGTGTTTGCTAAGCCAAGTGGTAATGCAGTGACTGGGGTCAGTTCCCTTTTCCATGAGCACTAATAAGGCCGGAAGAAGTCTTTCACTAGTTTAAGGTTGCTTTTGCAGTGGAAAGGCTGCAAAGAATCTGGACAGTTGTCTTTAGAACTTGTTGGAGAGGTATATTAAAATGTTAACCAACTCATTATCACCTTAATGAATTGGGATTTGTTTCCTAAACTCTGTAGGGAATTGCATACATATAATTTATTCTGCCTATTCACTATTAAATTTTAATGTCTGTCAGTCATCAGCAGTTCTCAGCCTCAGTTGCAGATGCTGTAGGCTGCTGTGATTATTGTTTTACTGAGCATTAAAGAACTATGCACATGTTTGAATGTATTCTTAGTGTCAATTTTTTTTGTTGTTTGTGTAATTGCTCCTTTTCTCGTTATCTTCTTTTGAGATACCAACATTTAACTGAATATGACTATGGAAAAAGTAATTCTAATGATACATTTTATTATTCTGAAAATTATTACAAATCTTTTCATGATAAATTAAAGACGTAACTCTATCACTTTGCCTCCTCTAGTCCAGCCAAACCGAAGAATGTCGAGCTGAATTTTAAAGCACCTATGAATCAAGACAGTTTAGAAAGTGAGCAGGATGCTCTTGAAAAACCAGTTAATAAAACTAACAGCAACATTGCCAACAAAATTTCCTTGTTTGAAAATAAATGTGCTAACCAGAGCCAGAGGCCTGTTGACATTCCTGCTTCAAAAAATAGTACTGTACCAAGCACATTTGTTGGCAGAGCAAAGCTAAAGTTTGGAAAACAACCTAGGGAAAGTGAACAGCCTGATAAAATGTTAAGTAAGCAAAGCAGTCGCCAGAAGTTGTTTGAGAATGGCACAACAGAGAAAGAAAACACTGCAGAATTAAAAGGCAAAAATGAAGAAGGCTCTGCCTCTTGTGAGGATATTGGAAAGACAACAGAACTTAAAGTAAAAGCTGCAATATCCCTTTTTAACCAGAGCAGTAAAACAGATGCTGGTAGTGTCTCTTTGAAGCAAACCGACCCAGAATTGACCACAGCTAAAAAAGAAAGTTCATCATTTAAACTGCCTTTGCACTTGCCCAGTAAAAGTGAAAATGCTCAAGATACCTCCTACCAAAGAAACAGCACAAGCTCGGAATTCCAGAGAAATGAAGAAAAGATGCTGCCAAATGCAGAGGTTTTATCACCTTTATCACCATCTCATCAGGTTTCTAGATCAGAATTTAAGAAGATGGAAAATGGAGATAAAAAGACAAAGCCAGGAGATTTGAGCCTTGTAGAACTGCAGTATGATGACAAAAGTCAGGAGAGTGTCGTGATATCAGAGAACAACATTGATACACAGAAGAGCTCAGGTGAAACCTGTAATGGGTCTGCTGAAGATGATACCATTTTTGATTCCCCATCTGACATGAAGAAGTTTACTGAAACAATAAAAAACTTGGACAGCTCGGTTTGTTTACCCCAGAAAAAGAAGAGATCAAAGCTTCCTAAGTCCCCAGCACCCCACTTTGCAATGCCTCCCATTCATGAAGACAACTTAGAGAAAGTATTTGATGCCAGTGTATTTACTTTTGGTTTGGGACTGAGGAGGGAAAAAGCACAGGATCTGTTACCAGCCCAACAAATTAAAATGCAAAGCCTGGAAACAATAGCCAGAGTCAGGCCGAAGCGTGCATCAACAGAGCAAAGTATTGTATTCAAAGCCCTGCAATCATGTAATAGAGAGGAACCTACCTTTACTCATGAAATAAATGGAAAAGAGAGCATTGATGGTACAGATGGTGAAATTAAGAGATCCCGGCTTGAAAAAAGCTCCCTCTTCTCAAGCTTGCTGTCTTCTACATCTAAAGAAAAGTTTCTTAATACTTCTGTCACCGCAGTAAACAACACCGCAGCAGCTTTTGCAACTGACTCCTCAGGGCTCCCTCCTTTACAGCAGGATACTTCTGGGCCATTCGGCATGCCTCAAAAGTCTGAGGTAATAAAGATAATGAAATGCAACCATGTAAAATGTTGTCTACCTACTGAATTACTGTTAATTTTGATTTTTGCAATTCAGTCTCTTTCAGATTTGAAGCTTCCAAGCTTTGTGGAGAAGTACATGCAAGCAGATAGTGTAAAAAAAGAACTAAGTTTACAAATGCCCAACTATGGGAACCCTGAGAAAAGTTTTTCAAGCTGGTTAGGGACAAGCAGATATGAATCAAATATCCCCTTTGGTTTATTAGCCGTGGATGTAAGTACTGTGTTGTTTAAAGTCTGCCTGGAAAGTTATCCAGTTTTTGTGTTTTCTATATATGATGTGCATACATTGTTTAGTTGGTTTTTTTTTTTTCTCTTAGAGAGTTATGTAGGTTTTGAATACATAGAAATGAATCAGTTTCATCTGATGTTTGCTATACGTGAAAAGGAGAGGGCATCTATTAACTTGCTTCTTCGTGGTGCACTTACTTTGAGACTCTTCACAAATATGAACGTAAAGTCATTCACATCTTCATACTTGATTTTGTGTGATTTTGAAGCAAATCTAATGCTAACTTTATTTCTTTTAAATTGTAAGTTAGTAGAATGCTTTCTGTGAACTGCGGAAAACTTGTGCCTGCTTCTTCTGTTCACAGTGATCTCTCTCCTGTTTCACCAAGACATTCAACCATTGCATTGTTAAATGAGTAACAGGGCAAATTTTTTTTTAATCCATCTTTTTTTGTTCCCAGTATGCCTGTGCTCTTGATAGAAAATACAAATTTTTCAAAAATACTTTAAGAACTGGATAATAGTAATTATTCAAAGTGCTGCTACAATGAAGCACTGTTCTTTTCTCTGATTATGAGCATCTATCCATGAATCAAGACAGACTTATGTCTTCCCTTTGAGGGAACTTTACGTTAATGTGGGAGAACTTTGTGATTTCTGTCAACAACATGATGAACCAGCTTTTTTTGTATCTGCTGTTTCTGTTGATGTAAGCCTGTACTGTTACCTGAGAGGAAAACTGTAATCAGAAGATTAAGAACCGTGGGAAGAAATGTGTTCTCCAGACTTAAGTAGCCACATTAATGAGACCTGTGGAATTGAAGCAGAATATAAGCAATTTGGGAAATGCTTTTCCAAAGTTAATGGTCATCTTCTGTTACAGTTCTACTAAAAGAAGTGGGGAGTAGTAGAAATATCTTCTTTCTTCTTCACTTTGCAGAAGAACATCCTCCATGGTACCTGCAATTTTGAGGGTGTACATTTTTCCCTCATGGGAAGTTATTTAATTAGTGTGGGCATGAAAATTAGGGGGGTCATTTGCAGTGGACTTACGCTGCCAGTTAAGGCTTTCTTATTCTAGCTGGTCCTGCTTGGATTTCAAAACCTGAGTTTAAAGCTAAATGACTAATACTGATTTTTTTTTTCTTGTTATTGTTACTTAAAACTGCTCTTCTCAAGTGAGCTTCAATTTTTCAGTAGAGTATGGAGGCCTGATATGGCAAGGGGGTACATACTGCTCTTAAGAGAAGCCAGGTAGGCTCCAAAGGGTTCCAGGATTTCTGCAGCACTGTTGCTGACTGTGAATTGTCTTGCTCAAGTTAGACAGGAACCAAAAATGTTTTTATGATGTGTGCATCTTCCACTGACTAAGAAGATGATGCAGTGGCTAATGGTAATGTGAAGAGCAGCCCAAAGCAATGACTTTGGCATTGTCTAAAGCACAGAGCAAGTTCTAACTGGAATTGAAGCACAGGCTACAAAACCAGTCATACTTCAGCGTGTCTTGATGATGCCTACAAAAATCTTATGGTGGTTAGGAACTCTGTTCTGAGACCACTGCCCTGTGTGCTGACTAAACCATTTTCCTTAGTTCCTTGCATGTGTTGCTGGTTATCTTAGGCTGCAGCCTATTTAGGAGACAGGCTCTGTTTAGGTTTTGTTGTTTGCAAGAGTAGTTCTTAGAAGAGTGGGACCCTGTCCCAGAATGAGCAGTCCTGTCCTTTTCTAGGAAACCAAACACATAATTGCAATGCTTTCTTTATTTGTTTTAAGATGACGTGATGCAACCACAAGTTTCCCTTATATTCTATATCATATAATTTACCACCTGACTTCAACACTGGTTTAGATTTTGTATACCTCAATGTGTTCTGTTTCTTCTCGGCATTTTTAGTCTGTCACTTACTGCACAGTCTCGCACTTTTTGAAGAAGCCTATCTTGTTACAATGTGTTCAGCACAAAATTAATTATGTTAAATAGTTCATACACATATATGCCATTGTGCCTCCTCAGTCCTTTCATATATTCCTTCAAAATTATTTTATGATTTATGGTTAAAAAATATTTAAACGCCTGTTAATATCTTCATCATTGAAGAGTTTGTACTTTACCAATGCCAGTTTTTAAGTAGTCTTTTGGTATGAAACTCCTGGGATATATAGGAAGTTGATCAGAAGGATTTAGAAGTATTTCAAGTCTGAGTTTAGTTGGCTTCAGTCAGAGGACAGTTCAGAGTTAAAAAAAAAGAAGTGTATAAGTTCATACAGTTATGACAAGATACTTTTCTTCAGAGGAGGAAGGAGGAATTGAAGCAGTAAGTGTAGTTGAAGTGTTACCAGCTTTTTACTATTCAGACTAATTTTTAGTTTGACTAGCTTTTTTTTTTGATAGCTGAACATCTTTACTGAATAAGTTTTGTGTTTGGATTTTTTGTTTATTTGGGGTTTTTGTTTGTTTCTTTTGTGTTTGAGGTTTTTTTGGTGGTGATGTTTTTTGGTTTGGGATTGGGTTTTTTTTTGTGACTTTCTCTTCCCACTGTCCATTAGGCACTTTCAAGAAATGGACAAAGTAAAATCAATCCCAGACCTGGTAAGGTAAGATCAATCTTTACTTTTCCTCTCTATATTTAAAGCATAGCAAGATAGAATTATATGGTGTTGTTGTCTGGTTGTTCTGTTTTGTTTTTAACACAGCTGGTGATATACTGTGAATCAGATTGTAAATCAGACTATCAGAAAAATGGTATTGAAGTTTTCCATGATGTTCTGGATTGCAGTTCTTGGGTTCTGTCACCAACAATTTTAGTTAAAGTCATCAGAGGATGGTAAGAGATTAATTTTTGCTCTTTCTCATTGGTCTATCCAAAAATCTTTCGAAACAGAACCATCATGTAACTCACAGTAAGTCTGCCTTGCAAACGGCCATGTGACATAGACATCTGTGGGTAAGAAATGTGGCACTGTACCTCTGCAATAGGAAATTCTGGTCTGGGAAACTTATTTTGCTGACAAATTGAGTGAGTATTACCATCTCAGGGATGCATCATTTCACTAGGCATAGGCATGGGATGAAATGACACATTCTGTCCGTCAGTTCTGCCCTTTGACTCCTATCCCTGTTACGGGTTCTTGTGTAGTATTTAAATTGGGCTAAAACGTCAGCAAAGGATTTTAAAGCCATGTCTGACATGGGTTTGGATGCAGAATATTCATTTCATGTCCAAAGATGTATGGTGGTGCTGTAGAGATAATTGAATGTTTCTCTTAGAAGTCCAGAGGGAATTTTTCTCTAAAAGCTAGATTGCCTAAGAGTAATTCAGAACAAGTTCATCTCCTACTTTCCTAGTAGCATTTACAGAAGAGTTATTATTAGTGTGGATAGTATAGCAAGTTAAGTTGTGGGCAGGCCATAATGCAGCCAAATAGCAGGTTCTCAAAAGTAAAGATCTGATAGTAAACTGCAGAAACAAGGGCTAGCTGCAGTAGGAGGTACTGGGAAGCACACTGATTGCTGTTTAGCTTCAGAAAACTGGAATGAAAATGTTTTGATCTGTGTGAACTAGGTCTTTTCCACCACAGCCTAGGGGAGATTGGGTTTTTCTTTCCCCATTTCTACTGAGAGCAGTATGGGAGGGTTTTGTATTTGCAGATAGATATAGTTTTTAACCAGCTATATATTCAAAATTGCCATTAAAAATGAAGTTATGCTTCTCTTCTACGCAGTCCTATCCTTTGGCCTATCTGTACCAGCCCCTGTGGAACTCCAGGCTGCTGTTCACAGGATCCAAGTAGCTTGTCTGTTTATACATGATGCAGCAGTCTGCAGAGTCAACGTTTTCTGACTTACAAATTGGTTCTGATTAATATCTCATGCAGAAGTCTGGTACTCACAGAGAGTAGTCTTGCCACCCCAAATCATCAATTTAAAAAGGGGGAGGAGTTTTCAGTGAAATTACAAAGTCAGCAGTAGGCATCTTTGTTTTTATAATTGCTTTTTAAGGTATCATATCTATCAGAAATGGCTTACATCAGCAGTGTTGAGTGAATAAGCTGTACTGGGGTGGTGGGAAGGGTCTTGAAATAATACTTCTTATGGGAGGATTTATTAAATGGGAGCATGACTTTTGAAAACCACGCTTGATAAAGCAGCATTAAAAGTGAGATTTTTTTTTTTTAATTTTTATTTTAATTTAAGCTGGATACTCTATGAAAAACCAAATTTTGAAGGCCCCTCCATTCCACTGGAAGAAGGAGAGCTGGAACTCCCAGATATTTGGGGTGTAGGTGCTTCTGAAGAGCCAAATGAAGGCAAATCTCTAAAGCCTGCAGTGATTGGTTCAATAAAACATGTTGTTAAGGCAAGTAAAGAAAATTTTATATGGATCTTAATGTTCAGTAATGTTTTATGCAGAATGTGATTGGCATATTAGGACACAAGTGTAGCATGGATTGTAAATGTATGAAACAATCTTTACGTGGAATTTCTTGTTTAAACACAAAATAAATGTGGAGGCTTTTACACAGTGGGGATTATAGTAACAGCCTCCAGAATGGTATGTATAGCATACATTCTTTTGCCTGGACAATCTGTCAGTTTCTTGGGAAAAATATCCCAGAAAACCATCGGTAATTCTAAAGACTCGTATTTTCAAACAACGTGTGTGGCTATTTTTTGTTTGTTTGCTTGTTTTTAAGTATAAATCAAACTTACACTCAACATGAATGTTAGTGTCGAATACCAAACCTTGTTTGATACTTAAAAAAAGAAATAGCCCTTAACAAACTTAACAGGGAGTTTCACACATGGTGGAACAACCTTCCTACATGCACTTTTAACCTACCATTAAGTTGTTACCTTTGCAGGTTGCCAAAGCAAGCAAGAGCTATAAAGTTATTTGACTGGGAAGAGAAAAAGGAATATATATTGCTTGTAACTACAGTACTTGTTTAAATTGTAGTTGTCTTCAAGAATGGCTTGCTTGGTGTTATCTTAGGATTTAATTTACTAGAGGAGATGTTAACTGATGAAAGAAAATGCATTCCTGCTTGAATGGCAGAAAGTAAACAATGTAAATGCTGGTTAGAGATTGACTGACTGTCTTGGTCCAGGAACAGGCGAACTGGCCTAGTTATACTTTATTACAGGCATCTAATAGCAGTAGTAATTGACAAGGGGAAACAATTTGAAATAAACAGGTGTTTCAAAACTGATTTAGTTATCCACATTAATTACAGAACTCGTAACAGAGTAAGTGATTATGGCAATCTTCATTTTTTCAGGATTACAGGGTTTGCCGAATTGATTTGTATACAGAACCTGAAGGGTTAGGAATCGTGACTTCCTTTTTTGATGACACTGAAGAAACAGGGGTGTTCGGCACCACTCAGAAGACTTGTTCTATCAAAGTACACTGGGGCACGTAAGTGCGTAGTTTTCTGTGGACGTATACTGCAATGAAAGCAATTTGTTTTAAACCATTGGTTATACACGTCCATCAGACATGTAAGCAGGCTGTGTTTTAGTCCTGTATTTTGGTAGTATTTGTTGACAGTAGCATTAGTACATCATTGTATTGCTTCACCCTTGCAGAGGCTGACCTCTTAAAATGTGGTGTTAGACACAGTTTTTCTTCTGCTCACATGTAGTAACCCTTGTGGATTTGTAGCAAAGGAATAAGTTTGCCTCTCTTGCTCTTTTTCATTCAAGCAGAACTTACCATAAGTGAGAGTGGGGGAATGAACTGCTAATAAGAAGACCACATTTCCTGCTTACTTTTCTCTAAATTTGAAATTGTTCTACTAAAATAAGAAAACTTTCAAGCCCTTGTGTTACAAAATAAGACTTAGTGTCATGCTCTGGAAAGAATTCTTGTATTTCACAGTGCATTTTAATCCGTGTTTTTATGACGATGGACTTGTATGTTATGTCACCTGAAAATATCTAGCCATCTGAATTAGGAGAGTAATGAATGTCATGAACTAAGAAAGCTGTTGTGATAAAGACCTCTAAGGAACAGTCCAGATATTGTAGCAATGGTAATTTTGATAACTTAATAAACAAATTTGTAAATCAGAACCGAAAATATGCCTTAAAGTGGTACAGGGAGGCTGCTTTCAGAAAAAGTGAAAGTGCAACCAACAGTGTGTGGTCTTGCAGAACACTTTACAGGGTGTACAAACCTTGGTTGTAACCTGTTAGCCATGTTGTGTTTGGTCACGTGCTGCTGATGGTCTATTTATCTATCAATAAAGATGACAGATAGATCTTAAACTAGATGATCTGAAGGTCCTTTCCAACCCTAACTGTTCTGTGATTCTATAAAACCTGCCCAACTAAAGACAGGTGTTAAATACCACTGTAAAGATGGATTCAAATACGCCACATGATAGATGGCGCATTTAGTTGATAGGTAAAAGGTATTTTATCTGATTAAATCTTTACACCTTGATTTGGTGAAAAATGAAACACTCTGATCTATAGGAAAAATTTAAGATGTCCAAGTAGTTGGTTCTCTGAGAGGAATTTATTTCTATTGAACTGCAAGCTTAATTCAAATTACGTGTATGCCAAGATATGTTATTTGGACGTTGATCATAAATTGAGTTCACCTACCTTTCCGCTTAATTTATGTCCACACTTAGAAACATTCTGTGAATACTGAAATTGCAAAATTTTTGGAAAGGAAGCAGAGCCTGTCCACGTTCCTTCAGTCCTTGTTTTTCACCAGGGTGACTGTTTCATGCGGCAGATCTCTGTAAACTCTTATAGTCTTAATTTCTCTCCGTTGCATTTGGATCCTTTGAGGGAAGGCAGGCTAACATTTGCAGCTGGAGCAAAACAGGCAGCTGAAAACAATCTTCTCTAACTGCTGTCCTGAATGTCCGTTCACTTGTCTAGTGTAGAAGGAAGTCGCTTCTGCCAATTGCTTGCCAGAGAAATTCAGTAAATTGTTGGTGCTTTTTCGCATGTTGCTGGGGGTTTTTTTCCCATTAGTTTACAGACATGGTATAGTTCACTGTATTGGCAGCTGAGGGAGGCTCTGATTCTGAGTCACCTTGCCATGTGGGTGTGGTTGTATCTTCTTAAAGTTTCCCAGTATTCATTCTTAATTGTTGTTTACTAAAAGCTGCCAACAAAAATGAGTCAGTGCACCTTTATCTTCTGACTGTACTCTTTCCTTGGTCTTCATGTGTTTAAATTCTTGCAGTGAAGTTAGAATCATAGAGTTGTGTAGGTTGGAAAAGACCTTTAAGATCATCCAGTCCAGTTGTTAACCCAGCACTGCCAAGTCTGCCACTAAACCATGTCCCTAAGCACCACATCTACATGACTTTTAAATACTTCCAGGGTTGTGACTCCACCACTGCCCTGGGCAGCATGTTCCAGTGCTTGACAACCCTTTTGGTAAAGAAATTCTTTCTACTATCTAATCTAAACCTCACTTGCCACAACTTGAGGCCATTTTCTCTACTTCTAGCACTTCCTACTTGGGAGAAGAGACTGACATCCACCTCACTGCAACCTCCTTTCACGTGGCTGCAGAGAGCAAAAACAGCCCCCCCCCCCCAGCTTCCTTTTCTCCAGTCTAAATAACCCCAGTTCCCTCAGCTGTTCCTCTGAGGTCTTCTCCTCTAGACCCTTCACCAGCTTCATTGCTCTTTGGACCTGCTCCAGCACCTCAATGTCTTTCTTGTACTGAGGGTCACAGAACTGAAAACAGTATTTGAGGTGCGGCCTCGCCAGTGCTGAGTGCAGGGGGGTGATCACTGCCCTGATCATCATCCCTGAAAAGTGTGCCCCTGCTGGCCACGCTTTTGCTGATACAGGCCAGGATGCTGTTGGCCTTCTTGGCCGCCTGGGCACAAACTGGCTCATGTTCAGTCTGCTGTTGACCAACACCGCCAGGTCCTTTTCTGCTCAGCAGCTTTCCAGCCACTCTTTCCCAATCCTGGAGCGCTGCATGGGGTTGTTGTGGCCCAAGGCAAGGACCCAGAGCTTTGCCTTGTTGAACCACAAGCAGTTGGCCTCAGCTGACCAATCCAGCCTGCCCATATCCCTCTGCAGAGCCTTCCTACCCTCAGCCAGATCAACACTTCCACCCAACTCAGTGTTGTCTGCAAATTTAGTGAGAGTGCACTCGATTCCCTTGACCAGATCATTTATAAAGTTATTAAATGGAACTGGCCTCAGTACTAAGCCCTGGTGAACACCACTGGTGACTGGCCGTTGACAGTTTACTGAGCAGTGCAACTACAGGATATAAAATATATCAAACATTTACTATAGGCAGCAATAAAACTAAAACTCCGTGTTTGTTTCTTGGAACAGTATGTTTGCAATGAAACTGGTACCAACTTGTGCTGGTTTACATCAGCTTGGAATCTGCCTTTTAGGCACAATAGAGTGATGGATTATTGTAACATCTTTCTGGTATCGCCACATTTATACATTACGATCCTTACATGATTAAAGGATTGGCCGCGTAAAGTGTTCGTATTTAGTATGTGTTTTATACCATGCTGCACTGCTGAGAGATCAGTAAATTTAATTGCATAAGGATGGCAATGTATTCTGTCCAGAGATTAGGAGTATGTTTGTTTCCAGTAAGTGATTACTGGCTAAGCTTTTATTGAAAGAACTTTAAAGGTACTGTTGCTGTTCCTATCAGGAGCTTTGAAAGTTATGTCTTTCTAAGCAGATTTATTAGCAGATATAAACCATGAGGAAGTAGATTGCTAGCAAATTGTCATTTTTTTCTACATATTACTAAATAACACAAAGTCTTTCAAGTTCTTGAAAATTGATTCTGCATATTTTAAAACTATTACAGAAATAATAGAGAGTAACCTTGAAATTTCAGTCGAAAATTTGGGTTGCCTTCAGAGATGACAGGCAGATTCCTAACTGTGTTCATTATATTGATGTGGGGATTTTTTAGCCTGTTGAAATGAAGCATATGCAGTGTTGGTGGTTCCTGCACAGGCACAGAAGTTTGCCAGTATACCAGCTGGTAAAGAAACAATGTTTCATTAAGGGTACAAAAATGTCTTTCCTAAACTAAGCGCATAGTCTTGTCTTTTACTGTTCAGAAATGTTCTGGGATTTTTATCTTTTGCTTTTCTCCACACCTTTTCCCCACTTCCCCACATTTCTCTCTTTAGATGGCTTATTTATGAAGAACCTGGTTTCCAGGGAGTCCCTTTAATGTTGGAGCCTGGTGAATACCCTAATTTAGCGTTTTGGGAGAAGAAAGAAGCCTACATCAGGTCCATGAGACCCTTGAAAATGGTAAAATACTGTTATTACTTGAAAGTTACATGACCTATGTTTGTGTGCTAGAAATAATGTGTTAAGGTAGTTAGATTTTTCAAGACTCACAAAATAAAACTCTTTTATAGACTAAAACTGTTTGGTTTAAATTTTTGAACTTTCAGCATTTGATAGCATCCATTTCTGCCTTTAATCTGCCTTCTTATTTTCACTTGTGTTTTTCAAGGAAGGTTTCTCTTTAATTCTATCATTTTGTGAAGAGTTGATGACTTAATAATTGCCTGCAAGTTGTTTAAGTAAGTATAGGCAACTTATCTTCTTCTTTCTTCTATTTTTTATACAGGGTGGTCGCAAAGTTGAATTCAGTGAAGAGCCAAAGGTAAAAGCCAATATTCATTTGATTGTCCAAAGGTATTTTATAGCACATGAATGGGTGGTTAGATAAATGCATCTTGACCATGTGCAAGCTACTGGTACCTGGTCCTACTGTATGTGACCACACCATGAAACTGCAATTTCTGACACATTTATGCATCCACAGCATACATAGATGGCAGTATTAATAGCTATCTGGATAATGCAGATGGGCAACAAACATTCAGACCCTCATGTTGCATCTCTTAAGACCTCTTGAACAGAATAGAAAGGTCCCACTAGTCAATTTCATAATCTTGCCTTCTCATTCTCTGTGCACAGAAGAAGCACTCATCAGAATTTATCATGCTCTCTGCAGCTTTTCTTTTACTTCATTTCCTGTACAGGTAATCGTTTATGAGAAGCCTTTCTTTAAAGGGAGACATGTGGAAGTAGAATCAGAGATCATTATGCTTGATGACAAGGAATCAGAAGAGAAGACAAGACTTCAACTTCCATCAGTGGGATCTATGAAAGTACTGGGAGGAGTGTAAGTGGGAAAATACCAGTAATGTTTCTCCTTCAGCTGAAGTAGTAAGCTCGTAGGCTGGAAACCGGAGTGGGCAAATTCTGTACACGTTTATTTTCTCTGTTTTCCTAGGTTTTTGGGTTTAGATATATGCCCGAGTTAAATTTGCAAATTTGTATCTGTTCCAGCAGTTCTCCATTTTCACACACAGACTGTTGTTGTTGTTGTTTAGTTGGGTCGCTTATGAGAAGCCTGGGTTTGAAGGCCATCAGTACTTGCTGGAAGAAGGAGCATATCGGGATTGGACAGACTGGGGTGGCTATGATGAACAGTTGCAGTCACTGCGACCAATTATTGGCGTGAGTTCCAAGAACATGTAGTAGACATCTGAGTGCGCTGAGATGTCATGTTGCATTTTCCTTATGATGCTTCTCTTTGTTTTAACAGGACTTCACAAGCTCCCATATGATAATGTATAGTGAAAAAGACTTTGGATCAAAGGGTGCCAATATTAATGTGTTAGGAATTATTTCCAATTTGAAAGACACTGGATATGGGCTGAGGACACAGTCTATAAATGTGCTAAGTGGCGTGTAAGTGATATTTTTAATTGCTGTTTAATTTTAAATGTGCTATTCTTTTTAGATTTTGATAGTATTTTCAGATGTTTCTCAGCACTTTTGACTTCTAATGTCTGTGTGGAGTCTTCAGATAAGATTTTCTGCCCTTGACTGCAGAATGTGAAAAGTAAAGTTTTTGTGAATATGTATGGTAAATCAGTTTTCCTTTTCATTGTAAGGTCAGATGGTCCAGGAGACGTTGACCTACTGATACACAAAGAACTAAAAGTATGAAATGACATTTTGTCAGAGATGTAGAAATAGCTTGTTCTTGTGGCTGTATTTTTTGAAATCATTTCAACAGCAAAAGTGCTATGGAACTCATTTCCAGTTTTAAAACTTAATTTCCAGTTGTCTTGTGTTTGATCAGAGGCAAATTCCTTGCTCTTTATTTCAGTTGTGTGTAAAACGGAGGTAGCTCTTGCCGTGCTCACTAATGCATTCTGAGATTAAGGAGACTTTTAACTGTTCTGAAACATAACACTGGTTTTGCAGTGAATCCTGTAGGTTAATAGTCTTTTAGTACCATTGTACTAAAAGTACTGTTGTTTTGTTCATTTTTTTTTTTGACACAGTGATTCCCAAAACTTTGCGTTGATGTGGTCATTAACAACTCTTATCCTCTGCTGCATGTGTTATCAGATGCAGTAGATAATTTGATAGACTTTGCTCTTTGATTTGTTCAGTACATCAATTGTAGATTGAGTTTCACAGCCTTGTAGACTGTGTATTTTGGAAATAGAAACAAGCGTTAGCAATCATGTCTCCAAATACACAGAATTACTTGAAGTAGTAGAACCGAAAGAATATGAGATATACAGTCTCTCTCCTTTCCTGGCATGCAGGTGACTTGCTGAAAGCATGCACAGCCACACCTTGAATCTTTCTGTGTGTTTATCTGTGCAAAAGCTCTGCAAGTTTTGTCAGGGTAAAGACTGCAGAGTCAAGCTCAGTGCATTCCAGACGAATGTTGTTTAAGTTGTATATGAATATGGTGTGACAGCAGGGTTTTTTCTGCATGGTGATCTTTGAAGCCACTGTGCCCTTTTGTTTTCTGTAATATGCAAGGGAGATTCATGAGAAAGAGTCACCTCTGAAGGTTGGGGAAACAAACCTTCAGAAGTGAAAATAGGTTGTGGGTTACCTATCATGCCCTTTGTGTAGTTCTAGTAAATGTGTCTGTTACAGCTAAGATAAGAATCATACTTTGGTCTCAGTATTCTAGTAATTAAGAGTGACTCTAATACTCTCATGGTAAAGGTGGCTAGAAGTCATTACAAACAAAAATTGTCTGAATGGACTCTGCTACTGCACCTGTAATCTCACCTTGCAGTCAGTCAGATGGCATTTGTAGCAGTTAGCTTTTTAAAAACTTAGGTGTGTTGTTTGTAGCAGGTGACTAGCACTCAGCTCTGAACAGTCTTGTGTGACCCTTTTGTTTCCAAAAAAGTTGTGAGTGTCTGGGGACTTTGTGGTGGTGTTCTTCCTAAATGCTATTGTATCAGAAAGGTTGCATGATTCACGTTAATCATGCAACGTTAATTACCAAGTTAATTACCAAGTCATGCTTGGTAACCTGGTGCTTTATTTTAAGTCTTAAGCAACTGTTCAGGTACAAAATTTTTATATCTTTCCTTCCAAGAAATCAGTCACCAAGCAATGAATAATCCATTGAGCAATTTCCTGAGTTGTTTAGACTGTAGTGTAGATGATGTCATAGTGAACTGTGACAGACTGAGTAAAAGCTTGTCAGAATATTTCAAGGGAACCTTTCTGGTATCATACTGATAATATCTCATTATAAAAAAACAAGTCAAATAATGTAAGAAGCCCTCTGTTATAGTAACTTTTCAACTACAGACTTATCTGGGGTAAGCTGTTGTGGCAGACAGATAACAGGTGATCTGCATTTCCACAAAAATTAATTTAATTGCTCTGTAATTTAAAGGGTACATCAAAGAAAGCCTGATACTGCAGTGCACAGATACTACTGAGCAAGTTCTAAGTTAAACAGCATCTCTAAACTGTATGCTGAAGGCAGCCTAGCTCTGCATTTTGGGGAGTGAATATTCCATTTTGGGGTAATTGAGTGCTAGCTCCATCAATTTTTTTTTCTGCTATCCTGTTTCTGAAGAATGTTTCCAAGCAGTATTTTCATGTCTTTGCTAAATCCATTGTAAAGAGACTCCCCCCAAAAAAATATCCTAAAATGATGAGTTTTTCCTTTTTTAAAAATGAAAATTTTTGCTCTTAAGCATTCTTCAGAGACCAGCCAAGCATAAGATCCAGGATGTTTTATTCTTCTGCTGTTGTGGCAGGAGAAAGCAATCCAGACTGCCTGAAAATAGGAGAGGCCTTTCTTCTTTTAAGTAGGGTTTGATCTTTACGTCCAAATTGGCAGAATTTTAAGTGGCGGGAAATGGAAATATTTAGTGGCAACAGGTAACACCCTTTACAAGTCTAAGCAAGTGCTAAAATCAACTGTTGTGCAATTTTGATTTCCTGTCTGCATAAAAGCTCTTCAAGGTTACATTGAATAGTGATCAAAATCACAGGAATGTTTGAAATGTGCCTTTTCTGTATTCATAAAAACAACAAACATTTGCCGAAAATACTGAAACCCCCGTATCTTTTAGTTGATCCTTTCTGAACTTGGTGGAAGAACTTTTCCATATTAGGTGGTTTTTTTGTTGGTGGCTTTTTTATGTAGGCATTTGTTTTACTGTGGACCTGTAATCAGGCTGGTTTTCCCCTAGTTTTCAAGTAGTTAGTCCACAGTGCAGGTTTGGCTCCTTCTTGTGTACGTCTGGATATTAAGGAAATTACAAGGTGATGAGTTGTTCATATACAGGAGCCAGAATGTAGTAAATTTAATCTAGATGTGCTTGGAAGGTAACATAGGTGAAACTAAGATGACATGAGGTACAAGAACTAAACCTCCACTGGAGATGAGAAAGGCAAGAACCCATGGACAAGTAAGGTACCCCATGGGAGAACATCTCAAATGAAGCTTCCACTTCCTCTGTCTCTGAACTGACATTCAAAAAACCTTTCAAGCAGTCTTGAAATTAAAATCTGCGGTTCCCTGGGGTACTGGGAATCACAAGCACAAAGGGGTATGATAAAGAACCTGTTTACTCTGTTTACTATGACAGAATTTTACTACCTCATCCTCTCTGTTAATCATGCTACAAATCTGAAAGTGCCAACAAATCTGAAAGTGCCAGTTCACTTCCTGGCCCCTATGGTCTATCTGATTAGCATATTTATGCCAATTTAAACTCATTGTCTCCATATGGTATTTAAGCTTTAAAGATGGTGGATTGTATTTCAGACCTGAAGGAGTGTTCTGTGCCTGAAAGCTTTCTTTTTACAACTATGCCATTTAGTTTAATGAAGGTGTTGTCATTTCCTCCTTAGCTGAGAATAGTCCTTCTAGGACTTGGGTAATCTGTCCTATCTTAAAATGAGTCTGAGCAGCACAGAAATGGGGATTACTCCTTGCAGCTGACGTTAGAAAGAACATATGTGATAAGAAATGGCTAGTGTTTTAAAAGATGAAGCTAGGTAAAATGAATCCTGGGCTAACCATGAACAGAGCTGATTTATTTTGGCAAGTTGTCTTTGTCTGTGTTCTGTTCTTGGCTGCTGTTCCAGACCCTCCTTGGACCCATGCTTCCTAGACATCATATGTGGAAAGTTCTGGGGAAAGACACTGTGCGTGTAGTAGTGCCAACAGTATATAACAGTGCTTTTCTTTACATCTTTGATTCCAAGGGCACGGATAGTGTAAAGAAGTGAAGGTCTCCAGCACCACCCTGCCAGTAGCATGGGATGAGGCTGTATCTCAGGCTAAGACAATTTGTAGGGCTGGGGGTATGAAACCAGAAAAGTTGTCTCTGTTCGGAATGGATGTTACTGGATTCAGATTCCTGCACTAAGGTATAATGCCCTGTCAGGAGGGACAAGAAGAAAAATATTCCTCTGAAATCCCGTTTATTTAGCACCTTATTCAGGAAATTGTGCAACAGCTCGGGGGTTATATTACCCCCATCATGGAGTGTGAAGTGGATGGAAAGTTTTAACAGCAACACCAAGCAATTTAGCTCTTTCATATAAAAACTGCTTTTTTCTCCCCATAAATGTGACAAGAGATCACAGTCCGCATATGCTGAGGATCTACAGTCCGCATATGCTGAGGAACTACTGCTGTAGGTTGCAGAGCTGCAAAACTGTGTCAGCCAGGGCTGCTCAATAGTTCAACGATCTATTGGACAAATGAGAGCATGAGAAGCACAGTAAAAGGCAATCTGAGACCACGTGAGTGTCTGTCAGCCAATGCCACAGTTCTGGAAAACCCAGGGTTTTAATTAGAAACAGTAAGTATTTCATAAAGCAGTATCTCCTATTGTGATACTTGTTAGAGAAACACATACAAAAGGCTTTAGGCTGGCCCACTGGATCTAATGCAGTAAGGGTAGTCAAACCTGCAACTGGAGGAGCCTCCCCAAACTTTGGGCTCCCAGGAGAGGCTGCACCTCTGGGTGATACCACACACTGGTGCTCCAGAGACACTGGCCACAGGGCTGTAGATAGCTTTGTGTCCTTTTCCCATAGCAGTGGCTGCCTTGGTCACAGGCAACTCCTCTTTACTGTCACCACCAGTAATTCCTTGCATTTCCCATGCATCAGTTATTTTCGGTCCCTCTTTTCTGGAGCTCACTGCTCAGGCCAGCCAGGAAATGAGATGCTGCACTCCAAACCTAATGCAGTGCAGCCAGAGGAACCCAGTCAAATTACTTTGCAAACAGCCCCACATTTGTTTGCTCGTATTCACTAGTACACCCCACGGCACAGAGTGTCACTGCACTACATATGGTAGATGAGCACTTGATGTTTTGTTGTTTTTGAGATGTGTGTGATTCCAAGCATTGCGTATCTGGTTTATAGCTGGCTTATAATCTATGTGTTGGGCATGCAATGGTGCGCAGTAGCATGATTGATCCAGAGTTAGATGTGGTGACACTGTCACCTCTGACCCTCTCTTTTAAACGGTTCATCAGATATTTGCAATCTAAATTTCCAATACCAACTTTATTTACCTGAGGCATCACTTTGCGCTGCAGCCGTTTTACTGTACACATCTGGGATTTAATTTCAGGACTTCTCCACTCAGAAGCAGAGGCTTTTCATCCAGCAAGCTACTGAGAGTGGTTTCACTGGCTTGGATGGAGAGGATGGACGTTTATAACTAATAAATGTGCCTGCAAATCGTATATGTTTGGCTGCATTCACAACTTGAGCTGAGTGAATTGGAGGCAGTGTGAGCTGCTGTAAGGTGTCATTTTCTCTGTCCTGCCAGCACATAACTCACACAACTTAAACTATCTTAACTATTGCTGGACTCCACTGCAGTTGTCCCTTGCTGCCCAATAAACAGGATAGTGATGTGGTGTTCCTAATAGCACCTCTAAGAGGACCCTATCCTGCAACAGTAGCATTCCTGGAGCAGCCAAGAAACATAGCTGAAAAGAGCAGTAATTGAGAAAGCTGATGTATTTTCACCAGGAGAAGATAGCAGTTCATACCTTCTACCTATCATTATCCTTAAGTATCGATTCTTCAGTCACATTTTCTTTGTTAAATGACTTATTTCATCAAGAAGGGATTCTGCGGTTGCAGTCAAACCTTGACTGAGCATATATGTGCGTTTGGTGTGAAAAGTGCATGTGACCTGAATTTCAGACTAACCTTTAAGGCTACCCTTTTAATGGAAACTCAGCACGCTACATCTTCTACTGTTGGTAAACTCCTACCATCTGAAGGGACAGGTTATGTTCTCGTGGGCCTGTTGTCAGGATATTGTATCTTACTTCACAAAAACTATGTGTTGGTTATCAGATGGGCGAGAAGACAGGTTTTAGTAAATAACACATAAAATATTTGTGTGTCATCATTCAGTTTACTTTAAACAAATTTGCTTCAATTGTGTTCCCACTCCATTTGTCTGCCTTCTGTGACTGTTCCAGCAACATATTTACTGGCACGGATATTCACTTAAACAGCAACATTTAAGTGAACATGTTCATAAAAAAGCAAATGTTGAATCTATAATCAAAAAGTATGCACTGTGATGAGACCCTACTATTAATGAGTCACAGGCACTACCATATTGTTACTGGAAATTTTTGTCTGAGAGGAACTCAGAATTTAAACACAACGACAAGAGCAGCAAAAGAATCTGTTTTCCTGGGCATATTTTTGACATGTTCTTTCTTTTGGGGACGGGCAATGGAAACTAAAACATTTTCCATTTCCAGTCGATGGCATAGGATAACAGCAATTTAGTATATGCGTCCAGTCAGAAAAGAACTGAATTTTATATCATCTCATATACTTAAAGCGATGCTGGCAGAAATGGATTAGCAAACAAATCAGAGGTTGAATTACCCTGATGTTACCAAAAAACATCAATCAACAAACAAATTAAGGGAAGTTATTGCTTTCCTCCAAGAATTATTTAAATACAGATGGGAGCGAGGGTTAATAGCTCTGAGGGAGTGGGTATGTCCCAGACTCTTCAAAAGAGGGAAGAGCTTTCTGTTGCTTATGCATAGAATTGTGCGTTTACATTGCTTTTCAATCCCATTTTTTGTAAACTTTGTACTGTGTGTTAGAAGAATGGGGGCTGGCCTGGGTTCAAAGTGGAAAAATACAAGATTAAAGTTGAAACAACTGAAAAGAAATCTGAGACCAATTGAAATCAAGACAGGGGGAAAGAGAGTGAGAGTCCCAGAGTGAGAGTCCCTAACCCAGAGAGACAGATATGTTAGTCCAGGTCAAGGAAGTAGTATTGGAAAAAAACGTATGTCAACAACTGTAGCTGTGGAAGGCACTAGCAGAGAAATGCAAGTAAAGGCACAGACTGGAGCAAATCAGCTTGGAAGATAAAGGAAAGGAATTTGATATTTTGCCTCACAACAAATGGGAAACCATGAGTTTGAGATGAAAAGGCAAAGGTGTAATACCAGTTGTGTTTAGTTGTACACACAGATTTGGAAAAGCCCTGAGTAAGAACATTTCAAAGGTCAGACCATGCTGTAGACTTTATGGCTGGTAGATTTACTGTTGGAGTAAGGAAAGCAGGTTTGCAATTCACAGAAATGCCCAGGTTATGCCTAGCATTTGCAGAAAGGGCTTCACAGAGGGTCAGGAAAATAATATAGATTACTTGGAACATTTTAGATTAAGAGAAACTATTCTACCTGTGAAGGAGTTAACTGAGAAAAGCGGACACAAATTGGGAAGCTTTCTTACACAAGAAAGGCTTCAGGTAAGCAGAGAAGAGCCAGTGAATTTATAAAAGGTATGTGTGCATTTGAGTACTATTGACATTATAGTGGCTGGTAGAGCTCAGAGGAGTTTTTTACCGAAACACATTATTTGTTTGCAAATGTTGGTTTGTTGAAGCTGACACTCTGCAGGAGCGTACTTTCTAGTCTCAGCGGAAAAGGTTGCTTAGATCTGAGACAGGATGACTAGGCAGAAGGAAAGAAAGAGAAGAGTCAGTCAGAAGAGCCAAAGAATTAACTCATCTAGAATACAAGAAATTCAGGGTGAAGTCTACGCTGGGTGAGAAAAAGAATTTCAATACTAAGCCTGGCTGCTGGACTGCTAGTTTGTCTAGGGCAGGGCTGCTTTCCCCCTTCTTCATAGAAAAAAAATAACTGAGGAGTTATGAATATGCCACAGTACGAACAGAAGACTTATTCTGAAACTGCTAAAATGCCCTGATGCTTTACACCATCACATCTCTTCACCACTTTAAGCAGAAAGAAGACCCTGAAGCAGCAGTATCCTAATGAATGGAGGTCTCTGGCTCTGATACCAGAAGTAACTGAGCTCTGTGTGGTCTTGATCAGATGGTATACAACTAAATTTTCATAGGTACTTCTTTCTAAGTGCCTCATCTGAGATATTTTGCACCTACTGTTCTATTCTGTGTTGTTCAAAGGTGCTGAAGACCTACTGCTCCCTTTCAAGTCCTACGGCAAAGCAATTAGGTTAAGTTATTTCAGACTGCGTTCCCAGAAATGAAGATGCATAAAATGAATGAACACATGAAAATATTGGCCCTAATATCTCTGTGACTCAGCTTTTCTATCTCTACAATGGAGAAAACGATGGTAACTGGTTTTGCAAAATGCTTTGAGCTCTACAGATGAAAAGCAGTATGAATGTTAAGTGTGATTATAATTTTTATTAGAAAAAGATTTAAATGATGGTCCCTCCCTGGAGAACGGATCCTAGCACAGAAGAGACACCCCTATCTGAAGAACCGCTTGAAAGTCGAGCAGTTGCTAAGGACTAGAGTACCCTTATCCCAGTGAATAGCCCGAGACGAATGGAGTGGACAACCATTTCACAAGACTGCCACGAGGTAAAAAAAGAAATGGGACCAGGCATCATTATCAGGAAGGAGATCATTAGATTTCTGCACTGTGGTCTGCATGAACCTAGAGCAAAAACAGACAAGGACAGTCATGTAGGAGAGATAGGAGTAAGTGACTCTCTTAAGTGCTCTATGAAGAATAAGGAGGCTCTGGGTGCTTGTTAAATGGAACGGTGGTGTCGATGAAGGAGCCTGAGGACACAGCAGATAATGGCTTATTTTCAAAGAGCTGAGCAGAGTACCAGAAGCTAAGGAATTACTGGGAACAGGAGTAAAGTAAAAAGCCGGAGTAAGGAGATAGGCCTAAATGATGAGAGGTACCAGGGTCAAGAGAAGTAGTTGTTTTTTTGAGTGACTGAACTATGTCAGATGTTTCCAGGGCTGCAAAAAGAGTAGGAGGAGAAGCATGAGAAAGGCTCAGAAAAGGGGGGTGTTATGTCTAAGTGAGATAAATCAGGGCGATCTGTGATAAAAGATGGAAAAAGTATATTGTACTTGTCTGCAAAAGGGCTGGGAGGTGGGAACAACATGGGTGTGCTGGGAAGAGCACCAATGTCAGAGAAACAGCTAATAGCAGCTTGAGAAACAAAGAAGAAATAGGATCAAGACTATCCGTAATAAACTGCCCTAAGTCTCCTGCTGGTTATGAAGGAAGGAGTCATACTGTTGTTTCTGAAGCTAGAACCCAAAATATGAAAAACCAGAGGCTGGACAGAGTATCCTGAAGAAGATCTTGAGGTGATGGATTTTGTTTGGTTTTGGTTTTTAATGCAGATGGTGTCGGAAAGAAATGGAGATTAACACAGCACTGCAGGTATTGCCATAATGACATGAGAGAGGAAAGGAGAGAGCCAGTCAAACTGCAGATGAGCATTAAAAAGCATGTGGGGAGAATGATTGAAGGGAATCAAAGGTTTAGTTTAATCCTGAGATGAAGAGACAACAGGAATTGGTGAAAATTAAGCAAGACAGCACTGGGTAGGGAGGGAAAAGTTGGACTCATTAGGACAGATTCCCAGAGATCAGGAAGCTGAAGGTGAGAGTAAAGCAGAGACTGTAAGAAGTCAGAAAGATCATAGAAAGTAAGAAAATAGAATAAATTCACATGCACAGAATTACTCCATGAGTGAAAGGAGAGATAAGCTGTTTAAAAACATACATAGGATCTACTCAGAGTTCCAGAGATGGGAGATGGGGCTCCTCCTGAGAGGAGCAGGCATGATTCAGTTCTACCCTTCAGGATCTACTGTTGGTAGGACATGATCCAAGGGAAGCTGCAATAAGCAGCAAAGACAGCTGCATTGATCTCCTTGGGAATTTGCAGAGTGTGGGAAATGCTCTGCTGCTGGGATTATCCCTGTGGTCCCCTTTTGGGAAGGTCCTGAGGTTGGAGATGATCCCACTGCTTTCCTCTCTGTAGAAATGTTCTGCATCCTAAACCTGTGGGATGCAATGGGAGATCCTCAGGCCCTCTGTGTCATATTGTTCTGCTGCTGCGAAGGCACCCATCCCACTGCTTCTAGACAGCTCTTTCCTGTCGACTGCCTCCCCTTACAAATAAACACTCCTGATGTGCAGCTGATTGATTAGGCAGGAGCAATGTGGAGACAGAGCTTTACCAAGCTATTTAGACCATACCATGAAAGCACAAACCTACTCAATTCTCAGAGCCGGAGAAGCCCAGCAGGACTATAGGGGAGGCTTAATACTCACACTAAAACACCCAGCACGCAGCAGCTATATTATCTTTTCCCTACCTGCTGTTCCACTTGTGTCACTCTCTCTCCTTGAATCCCTGTGCTGACTTCCAGTCTCTTTCTACATCAAAGTTCAGTTCCTCATTTCATCTTCAAGGCCTCACGTGGCTCTGTTGGAGCTTGCTCCCTCCTTCCTCTCCCACCCTACTCACTCATCTCCCCCTGCCTGGTCCCCCTGCATCTTCCTGCAGCAATGACTTCACTCCTTCTCTCCTGCTGTCCCCTCTCCTCTTTCCACCACACAGCCTCATTCACCTGCCTCGTGCCTGCCCTCAGGACTCATTTACTGCAGCTAGTCTTCCTGCGTTAATGACTTCCACTTCTCCTATGCCGTTGGCAAGCTTTGCCCCTTTTGACTATTAACTTTGTTTACTATTACATCTGTAGGATGAGGAATGATTCAGAGCTACGCGGCCAAGGCCAGGAGCAAACAAGACATGAACATGCCATAGCTCAGCTTGTGACCTTTCTCAGGCACTTCCCTCATTCCAGCCTGCACATCTCAGACCTAATCTCATCCCTGCTGTTTTCCCGCTGACCTCACCAGAAGCAGGATCCAGGCCTCACAGTTGCTGCCTAAAGGCTGCTGAGAGCCTCTTCTGACAGAGCTGAGCATCCTCACTCATTAGTGCCCCACAGGCTGGGGTCTTTGTAGTGTGAAACCCTGGGGGCAAGATTCTGCCTTTTTAGCTGCCAGTAAAACCCTTGTGTACACAGGGTGGCATGTGGAAATACATAATAATGCTTAACGCTACGAGCAGACAGCATTAGCAGGGGAAGACTTCCCCCTCCCACCCACCCTTTGTCTATCTGTTTCTTTCCCATTGTCAAAATTTAGCATACTCCACTGAGAGACTCCGTTTTGCTCTGATGCTTGGAAGACATCCAGTCCCAGCTCACTTGCTTTCCCTGCCAGTCTCCACAGGTATTCTGTACACAGGGCTTCCAGCTAGTCAAGAAATGCTCTCTCTTCTTCTCCCCCCCCCCCAGGGGAATCTCCAAGTTCCAGGGTTGTTACAGGATCCTGGTGGCTAGGCAAAGTCATTCATTCTTGTTCTGATGTACTAATCACCTCTGCGCACCATGAAGTGCACTACTGGAAAAGAGCAGCCCTTCAGCAGGAGCAGAGGGCAGCCCTGAAGAAGCATTTGCACGATGCATTTGTCAGTTCAGGTCACAGAGGAAGCGAGAGAAAAACCTGCACGGTTGTGTTTCTAACTTGTCCCAAACTCATTCTGATGTTCACTAAAAATGGCTCCAGGAGAAGCAGTTTGGACTAGAAACTAACCCATAGAATGAATTTCATGTTTGAGGTTGACGTGACTCTAACATAGGCTTGGCAAAACCAAGGCCACAGCCTTCTAAGGCTGTGCTGATCAAGAGGGCCAAGAGAACAAGGTCTTAGTGCACAACAATATCTCAGAGGCTGGTTTTGAAGACACATCCCCTTAACTGTCCCCAAGGAACAGATGTGCTTTCAGCAGCCACATCTTCCCCAGCAGGACCCAAAGAGAAGCTGCAAACATCTGTTAAGTAGGTGGATGCAGAAATTGGGCTGGAAACACATGAAAACTGTTTTCCTGCCCCACAAAGCTCTGAAATTATAAATCTTCCTGTTCTATGCTGGGGTGGGACAAAGGTGGTTTTTAAAAGCTGGTTTTAGACCAAAACCATGAGTTAGATGCACTGAAGCTGCCAGTAAGCCAATAGCTCAAATATTCACCTTATTCACCTGGAATTCAGGTGGTTTTGTCAAGGTCTCTATATCCCCTGAGAAATTTTCATTGAAAAACTCTGAATAACTTCAAGAGAGAAAGACTTGCAGCAGTGGCTGTAGCATGGGGAAAATGAAAAGGTATTTACTCATGGAGAGACATACACACAGTGAGAGTGAAATGCTGCTGTTCTTTGATCTTGGCACATTTCCTGACTGGCAACTCCAGTTCGAAGGTGCAATAATGAGGTTAACATCTAAGGTGCAGCACGACATTTGTTGTCGCTTCACAGACTTCTGTAGCTATAGAAACTATCAGAAACTGAGGAAGTGGCTGGAATTTCAGACCAGTGATTCCAGTGGAGAATTGGTAATTTTTTCCAAGGGAAAGTGGGCGAATCTGGAAGGAATTTGCATTTTGGCAGTCTTTAGGAGACAAGTTGTTAATTTACTGGATTTAAAGCAGGGAAGTTTCAGTTCTGAAACTTGAGCTATGTTACCTCACGTGTGGGGTAGGTGGGGAGGCATGGTTTGGTATAAGAATCTCTGATAGGCATGCCTCCAAATAGTGCGATCCTGGCCACAGAAGGTGACTCGGTACCTGGCTTGGACATGATTCAAAGCCCTAAACGGCCTTTCAAGTTTCTAACTGAGTGTCACTGGACCAGATCACATTAGAAATAGTATTCCCTAGTCTAGTATTGTGAGTAAATTTTATCCCATTATGAATAGCCTCCTCCCCAGGACACGAGAGTAATGTTATGTGTAGTGTAGCTGAAAACGCTTCAGAGATTAGCCCTAGCACATAGCTCACACCTACAGACTCTTCTGTAATAAAGTAGCGTACTCAATGGATGAAAAAATATTGGTGCGGCAGCACGGCTTGCAGTCAACCTTCAAAGAGGTTATTATGACTGAGCAGCAGTACCTGCTCCCCCATATGCCTTCTGTGGCTGTGCCACAGGTAGTTTCACACTCCTCCTTCACAGCCGCTCCTTCAAGCTCCCCTCTCCGAATCTCCCTTCCCTCACTGACCTCTACTCACCCTTATTGCAGGCATCGTCCCTAAATCTACCACGCTTTTCCCCTCCACTGTTTTCTTTTCAAAACCCAGTATAAACTAACACAATACGCACACACATACAACTGTAAATGTGCAATGATTCTGTGCTCCTATAAACCTTCTC
Source organism: Loriculus beryllinus (assembly GCA_039877255.1). Classification (NCBI taxonomy): domain Eukaryota; kingdom Metazoa; phylum Chordata; class Aves; order Psittaciformes; family Psittacidae; genus Loriculus; species Loriculus beryllinus. The sequence goes on from JBCJKH010049629.1 coordinate 88,920, forward strand.
CTTCTAAACACCCTGCTGGTACTGTTTGCTTGTTAAATAAGCCCAGCGCTGTGCTTAAATCTAACTTTTGTTGTAAGCATTTCACAAGAGGGCCAAGTCACTTTGTTTCCTTGTAAATCACTGGGGTACCTGCAACCCAGAGGAAATAACAATAATAAAATTATTAACGTTCTAATAGCAGCCTCTGAAAGCTAACACCACTCGCGAGGCTTGGCATTTGTTTTTTGCCCAGCTGCATAAAAAGGGGACTAAAATCAAATCTGTGCAATATCTACTGTAACACCCAATGTTTGATGTGGATTATGAGTAAAGCAGCAAGCTGGAACAGTAGCAGCTTGTCTGGAGATATTGAGAGCCACAGCATAGCTGTGCTAACGCAATTTCATCAGACTCACAGGGGCCAGCTACCCTATTCGTCCCTGTGGGATATAGACTGTGTTTACCTACACTTTCTGAACTCCAGCGACCTAAATGAAGTATAAGCATGTTTGTTTCATGTGTAACAAAGCAAGCTCTATGTCCTAGCTCTTTTAGCACAGAGGGCACTGCTTCCCTCCTGCTTTCACACACCACTCTGGTTTCTACTCCTAATATTTGCCCTGATAGAGATTGCACCAAAATAATCTCAGAGAAGTAGGAGCCTAAAATTATTTGGAACCCACACAACTCTTCTAATTCCAAATCCTAGCATAGCTGGGAAATTTAAGCAGTAAGAAGCCACGTTTGGATTCAGTACTCAGGCTGATTGGGAAGGGGCTGCAATGGAGGTTGTCCCCACTCTGGGGACATGACCAAGACAGTGAGCTCCCATTTCTGGAATAGCTAGGGGTACCAATGGCTTCCTCCCCAGCTATCTATAAGAAGGGGCTTGCTGTACATCAGGTCAGCCCTCCACTCCTCCTGCCCTGTCTTCCCTGCAGTTTCTTATTCTTATTGCTTTAGGAGCATTTGAGAGGCTTTGGATCATTTTAGTGACTGAGGCTGAGGTCAGGAGTGGATTGACCAGGGGTGAGCATCCTAAAGAGGTTCAGTACACTCGCATGCCCCTCATCCTAGGGTGCTCCCCAGGATGAGATGACTGCCTGGAGGTCTGCTCTGGGTTTGTCTTCCCCCGAAACACCAATGCTGCAGGGTGAGACGTAGCAACTGCTACGTGAAATTGCAGAATTAAGAAGTCCTGACCTTCTCCTTGGTGGTTCCGTTTTCAGATCGTAGGTGGTGCATTTCAGGGCAATAAAGGGCACAGGGCAGAAAAGCTCCACGGGTGCGTGGCACTGCACGTCGCAGCTCAGCCTGAAGCGCTGCAGTCAGCAGGGCTTTCTGCCAAGGAAATCCTACGCCGAGTTCCCTCCTGGCCATCTCTGGTGGGCTGCCTGAAGGGACAGCAGAAATCCCAGCGAGCTCTCTGGGGGGACTAAGGGATAACCAATATTCCCTGCCTGGGTATAGCAGCCTCTGCTCTCTGAGGGCAAGCGTGTGCGAGCTCACTGAGCACGTAATGGCTGCCATGCTTGTCTGCAGAGCCACCACGCTGGGGGATCTTTCTCACTGTTGCATGAAGGGCTTTGGGATCCCTGGGGTATAAAAAGTGCTAGAGAAAATACAGTCCTTCCCTTGTTCTATTTCCTTGCCTAAAATAAACTTCACACTCATCTGCTGGGCTGGAATAGCCAAAGCAGGTTTTGCATCCCCAGTAGAACCTCTCACCCCAACTCAGGTGACTGTGGCCAGACCCCCAGTTCTTACTCAGAGGTCATTAAAGAAAGAAAGTAGTGCCTACCTGCCCAGTCCTTTTCCTATGGGAAGTGAAGGTGATGAGATGAAACACCCTGAGGACCACTGGGGCAGGGTTGCAGTTTCTTCCATGGGAAGCAAGCTGAAGAATTCCCACACCCTGCTATTCCCCAAAATTTCTACTGCTGGCTGTCAATTATGATCCAGATTTGACAATTCCTACTGCAGGCTGATGAGGTTGTGTGAGAGAACACAGGAAACTTGCTGAGACTGCCAAACTGCTAAACACATGTGATGGGGGGCTCTCCCTTCCTCCATGTGTCTGAGCCTTGGAGGGAAATGGGGAGGAGAGCTGAAGTGGCACAGAAGAGGGAGGATGGATTGAAAGCTGCCTCTGTCATTGACTTGCTCCATTCTTTGGATTATCTCCCTGGAGTTCCCAGATATTTTTATTATTAATAACTAATAATAATTTTTATGTAGCACTTTTCATCCTGAAGGACCCTAAAGCACATCACATACTTCATGAGCTAATTACCAGCTGCAAGCCTAATTCTTCTCTTGGTTGTGACCATATCTGCTGAAGTAAAAGCTCAGAGTCACACTAGATTTACACCAGTTTAACTGAGGACAGCGTCTCCCTATAGATCCAGCTGGATATGTCAGAGACAAATGCAGTGTGGAGTTGGAGATGAAAGATTTGAATTGCCTTTTCTCCTCCTTCATAATTTAAAAAATGACTAAGGAAATTGCATTCAAAAAGCCTCGTGAACGCAGCATTACGACTGCAAGGTTCAAGATTTGGATTTTGGGAATAGCCAAGCCCAAATTCCCACTGGAGTAGGAGCTCGGCCCACATCTGAGCTAAGGCAGTGTACAGCTCATGGCTGTGTTCCAGGCTGCACAGGCGACTTTTTGTAGTATAGGAAGGGCCGTTCTCCCCTCTTTTCTTGCCTGGTAAACCCATGCCAGTGCATAGTAACTGCTAATCACCCCTAGAGTTACAGTCTCACCATTGACCCAAAACATGACCTACTGTACAAGGTGACCCTGGCTCTGTCCTCTGATGCATGCTCACAAATCAGCAATACAGTTGTATCTGAGGATGAAAATGTAACCCAATAGGATAAGGTGAATTATAAACTTTCCAATCCATGGATTTCCTCTGCATACTTCTGGAGAGAGACTAATCCACCCGAGCTCTGGGTCTTTGAGGTCAAATTTGAGATGGTTCAGCCCTTACGTCCTCATCCAGCTAGGATGTTGTTTACATGCTCTGATTTCTGAGAGTTTGGTGTAACCCTACATGCGAAACCCGTCCTAGTTATGGTACTGTTGCAATGACAGGGGGAAAAGGAAGAAAAAGAGAAGCAACAGCTCTTAAATACGTCCTTTGTCCCATCCACCCTTTTCCCTCCAGGCTTACAGTAGTATATCTCTTCCTCTGACATCTGGATACGCAGCCATAGATTGGGATTGCCTGTGGTAGCTATGGAGCATCTCCTCTCCTCCCACACCTTATGCACATCATTTCTCTCTCACTGCAGATAATTGCATCACCCTTCCTGTTACTCGGCTCACAGTTGTAGTGTCACATTTTGACTTGTTACACACATACACAAATGTTCTTGCTACAAATTGCCAGATTTATTTTTTTTCTTTTTAATCCCCTGTAATATCGTGATTTCTTTCACTCGCCTTTTTTTGTTTTGCTTGGACTTCTCTCCATGTCCTGATCAACTTCTGCTTCATTTTTCTGCCTTCCACCCCAGCAGCTCCAGCACTTCAGTTGTGCTCTTGGCATTTAAAACTCAACATCATGCTACAGCATCTGAGCAGGATTATTTACAGACCCTTTTCTCAATTATATTGCTGGTTCCCAGCTCATTTAAAGGCCCGTTTTGCCTCTTCTTGCAAGGCAAAAGCAATAGCTTTTACTGATTCAGCTGATATACCTTGAAAACTCTGCAACAGGGTTTGTATGCCAGAAAGTTCATGGTTTTCCTACCTAGAGTCACTGTAACAACTGTAGGAACAGTTTCTAACCTCTCTGCTGAGGCATCAGAGATATTGCCAGTGTTTTACGCATTCAGTGAACCACACAGGAAAATATCAGTTACAAACACCTAATTATTTCATTGACATATAAATGAAATTATGACATGCATTTGTTATATATGTATATATAAAACTATTTTCAATTCCAGAACGCCAGCGGCACAGCAGGGAAACGCAAGAAATACAGCATCAGGAGGAGCAAATTTATTCACAGCTTTAGATGATTTAGATGAGCCTATTACATTTTTGCGTTTAGTGCTATTTTCAGAAGAAGCTCAGCTCAGGTTTGATTCTGGCAAAGTCTAGAAATAGAGCAAATTATTTACCAGGGGAGATGGTTGTGGTAGATGTACACAGAAAGGATCTTTCTGAATGATTTTTATTACTGCCATATTGAGGGTTTTCATTTGTAACTTGGACAGATGTCTCGCAGTCCCTGAAAACCAGCCACCCACAATGCTTCGGCTTATAAAGCTCAAACGTGCTGGATTTGTGCTTGCACCAAAACGTGTTCAAGAGGCTTTGCCCAGTTTTCCCTGCCAATCTCGCTGTAACAAAGCACAGGAAATTTCAAGGCACAGCGAGGATATTTTTGTAAGTTACGACCCTGTAAAAAGAGGGTGTTTATAAATGGAAATTTCATATAATCTTAATAATAGCTTTTGCTACCTCTGCATCACCACCCACGTCCATGGGAACAGCTACAGCCGGCTCTGAGGCTGAGTCTATCGGCAGCGTTCGGAGCGGGGTGGGAAGGCGAGGAGGCTGCCTCCTTCAAGGGAAAACGCAAAGCGACTGAAGGCTGAGAGCAGGCGCAGGGTCCGGCCGTGCTGCAGCGCGGTGCCCGCTCCCCGCCGCAGCTGCAGCATCAGGACCAGGCAGGCGGAGCGCTGCAGGGACCGTGAGGTTCGAACGGCGGGACGTGCGCGATGGGGCTCCTCTGCGCTCCCGCACCGAGGGGGGGATCCAGGCCACCTGCAGCAGTACATGTGGTGTCTTATCCTGTCATTAGCCCCCTCTCCTTTGCCAGGGGATTGTCGGCGAGGTGGCAGAGAGCAGGAGGAAAAGGCAGAACAGGAGCCTGGTATTGGCTTGGATGGGACTTCTCTGCCCAGTGGCCAGTCTCCTTCCATCTTGTCATTGCTTCCTCAGTGATACCCCACACCCGTTTCCCCTGCTTTTTCATCCCCTTCCCATCTAAGTCTGCATTTCTTTCTCTATTTATTAACCACCTCCTGACTAAGCACATTTCCTGAGAACTGGTATGATTGGGTATCATTGGTACTTGCTGCTGTAGCTTCAGTCATGGCTAATGCGTGGTGATATATCCCTTCCTTCATGCTTATCAAGATCTTTAAGGCAGTGTTTGTACCATTTTTACTGCAGTAAACTCTCTTTATCATCGGATCCTTAGCAACAGCTGTAATAAACATGGTTATTAATAAGAAGGTGAGGAGAGCTGGTATAATGCTTCTGCCTTGTAGGCAGGGGGGATATTCTATCATAACTATAAGATCAATTTCTATTTGGCATCAGTTCCTTTACAGGCTTCTTCACCACAATATCTAAATGATTTCCAGTGGCTCATTAAGTGATGGGGCTTGATATCAGTCACATGTGGTTTGTTCTTTTATCCTCTCTCCAGGGAGAGAATTATGTATGCAACATACTGCTTATTTTGCTAAGGTTTTGTTTGGGTTTTTTAACATATGCACTGCTGCATGGTTATGTTGGAGAAGACCATGTCAAGGTAGGCACATTGCATTTGGACAGGAAGGTGGCAAGATTTCTGATGGTCCTTTGTTCCCATGGGATACCTGGGATTGTCCCAGGCACTCTTCTGCAGACCTCATTTGCTGTCCCACTGAGCTTCACCTTGAAGTAGGAAGCTGTCCTTAAGGACAGAGCTGTGGTGCTGTGGACCCCTTGGTCTTCAAATTACCCACCTGAGCCAAAAGGCATTGCTAGTATGACAGCATCAGGGTCAGAGCTGCTAGAGCAGCACCATCCCTTGTGGCACAGAAGCTGAGTTTGCTGGTGTAGCCCTACACCCTGCAACCAAGGCCTTTAAACACATACTAAGGCACGTGAAAAGATGGCCTAATTTTTGTGAGGTGCTATCTCCAGAGAGATTCACCCAGAGGGCTAATGAGCACTTTTGAAAAGGCAGCCTTTCCTTCAGGCACTCAGCACAGGTGGGTAAAAGCAGATGCCCACAAGCACTCTCTGTGCTCTCTGCCACTGTGCTCTTCAATCCCTCAAACCTGTGAGTGCTTCCGAGTGCTTCATTCTTGGAAGGGTGGAGAGCAAACAAAACACCTTCCGAGGGCTTCTTCTGTGCTCCTCTTGGCGCTCCATGAAACCTCACCCCTTCCTCTTGAAGCCATGTTAGGTTGGGCATTAACAACTCACTGTCACTAGTGCTGGTTTTTGACAGGGACAGCAGAGCTCCTCTCCTGGTTTGGAAGCCCTTTGCCAATATGTGTAAGAAAGACGCACACAGCTGTGGAATTTGTCTTCCCAGCCCAGAGGCTGGCTCTGAGCTCCACTTCACCACCTGGTTCAAAAGGACTCTGCCCAGAAACAAAGTCCTAGAGCAGACAGAAATGTTTGTGTTGGGTCTGACGACCTGCCCTTCCTGTGCCGCTTCTCGCATTTATTTCATGGGTAAATAGTGAATATTAGTTTAATCTGCAGCAAAGATCACATCTAAGGTAAGAATCACAAGTGTGAATATGGGAGAGCTTTCATGTGTGCTCAGGCTTCGCGTTGATCTGGGAGAAGGTCACGTCAACGATGAGCACATTACATTTGAACTGGAAGGTGGGGAAATTATCTGGCTCAAAATGATTCAGTGTCTGATTGCTTTCATATTCTTATTATAAATATCCTCAGGCTATTTCCCTGAGGCAGGAAAATACTGTTATTCTCATTTTGAGTGAAAGAAGAAGGGGGTGAAGTGACTTGCCTAAAATGATACCGGGAGCGTGGCAGAAAGAGGTACTGAATCCTTGGTTAACACCAAGCCATCTTTCTGAGCTTTTATCGACAACAGCTATATCCAGCCCCCTTTATTTATTTCTCTAGAAGCCATCATGCCAAAACCTCTGTTAAATTGGAGAGTGAGACCGAAGGAAAGCTTTCAGTGGATTGCTTTTTTCCATAAATGGAAATATCACAAATCATTCTGGGAAAACAGGTCTTTCTGTTCTCATCCCTCTTTGTCTGCTTCTCTCCTTTTGGACGTCTTTTCCTCTGCCTCTGGCTCCCAGTTTTCAGATGTACAGTCCTGACCATTTTAAAGTGTTCCTACCCTGCAGGAAGGGAGTAGCTTTTCATTCTTCGGAACTTACTATTTTGTGATGGATTGCACTCTGCAGGCAAGCATGAGTTCTGAAAGAGGCAGGGCTGCACAAAGCGGCACAAAAATAAACCCCATCACCAACAATACCGAGCCGGGTTCTCATCGGGGGTAACTTGGTCTGGCTCTCACTGCAGCAGAGCTGACTGCTGCCAGCTGCCCTGGATAGACAGCATGTACCCAAGCGATGACCTGGCTGTATTGGAGGTCTCTCTGAAGGCTGAGTGCACAGTTAATGTTAACTTTCATGCATCTTAGGCACTTAGTCCCTCTTGGCAGTATGGCAGGTTGTCTCTGCTGTGTCCAAATACCCTGGCTGGGCAACTTCTGAGGGGAGGGTTGCCTGTTGCACGAGTCCTAGCTCCTCCAGAAGCCATTTGCCAAAGCTTGGGCAGGCCACAAGCAAATGGTGGGGATCGTGTCTAAGGACTCACAGTAATAGCCAGGGAACTTGGGGGCTGCTCTGTGATTTTCTATGGGCCTGGGCTTCCCCAGCCTTTCTATCCTGAGACAACACAGAGCTCCTCCCCACCTCCTCTGCAGCCTGCACATCCCAAAGCAGGCTGCTCAAAGGATGCCCACACCAGCATTCAGGGAGAGGGAGGTGACTGCGATGAATGAGAGAGACTGAAGAGCTGGTGGGTGAGCACAGGAAAGAGGATGCGGGGAGAGCCTGGACTGTGCTGGGAGAGCTGCAGGGAGGAGGTGGAAGCACGTGGCTTAAGTTTCTCAGAGAGCCATGCAGGAGAAGCCAGAGTGCTCAACACCTGCCTATTTCAGGGTTCACAGCATGAAAAGGCTCAAGTCGGGAAGAATGGGAAGGGCAAAAAGACACAAGTACAAAGGGATATGTTGTTCTTACTCCCTTGATGAGCTCCTACACACCCTCCCAAATAGTAATTTGCTCCTGCTGAGGCATTCAGGAGTATTACCTATAGGGCAGCACACAGCTCTTCCCTCCCTGGCTCTGCAAACCGCACATGCAGCACAGAAGGCTGTTGTGTCAAGACCTCAGCAGCGCTGCTGAGCTGCTCCATCCCTCCTCCCCACCAGCACAGGTGCCAGGGATGCTGCTGCACCATCTCAGCAGGCCACAGATGTCTGTCAGAGAGCTGCTGAGTGACCTTGGCACAAGGAGTGACACTGAGGCCTTCCCCGTACCGAGCTGAACTGCTGCCACCCATCACTCACCAATACAAACTGGTGCACCTGCACCATGCCCTCGTGTGCAGCACGAGGCAGAGCAGTGCTGGCACCCTCATTTTACAGCATGGGACTCCAAGCCAGAGAGAAGTGGTTCTAGCAGCAAGCCTGTGGCAGAGCAAAAACTGAATCCTGTTCTCTTACATCCCCAGTCAGCGTGTTAATGACCTAAATTCTTCATCCTTTCCCCATCCATTGCCCACAGGAGCTAGGAGGCATTGGAGGAGAGGGCGTGATAGCACAGGAATTCAGAGTCTGCTAAGCACAGACAAATCAGGGGCTGAAGTGAGACCAGTGCTGCCCACCCTGCCAGCATGAACCCCAGCAGGGTTGAGCCAGGGAGGGGGGTCAGCCTGGCACAGTGTACCAGCCTGCAGTGAAGAGCAGCTCCTCAAAGCCACAGCATCTTAAGTAAGCCAAGGCTGGACAGCCCAATGGTTAAACAGCCTGCTGAGCCAGGCCAGCCAGGACTTTCAGACTCTCAGCACCAGGAGCAAAGATCCTGCATGTCCCCTCACCCTGCCTAAGTATCTGAATCTCTAACTAGCTATCCCACACAAGTCCATGTAAAAGACAGCCTGAGCAAGAAGCGCTGTCTTTCCCAAGCAGCTTGATTCTTCGTATAGGAATTAATCAGGCTCAGATACAGCAAGAAATAGAGCGGGGGAGAAGGAGGAAAGAAGAAGCAGTGAAAGGATCGCACAGAGAGAGGAGGTTTCCACATGCAGTGCCTCTTCCCTCCCTGGCTGGTTCCAGCTGGGGGTTTCCGGCTATGTGATGGGAGCCTTGCCTGGGAAGTGTTTCCCAACACTGTACAAGCAGGAAGCACCCAGCATTCAAGATGTGCCAGGCAAGGATCTGAAATCTGGTTTTGGAGGCTCCTCCAGTGCCTCGGAGAGCAGCGGTGCTCACATGCACTGTACAGCAGTGACCGCGGCCAAAGCACCAGGGTGATGAGCTGCTCGCCTGTCACAGGCAGATGGCCCCAGGCAGTCAGGGACAAGCAAGGGAAAGGACCCCCTTCGTGCTATATCTACCTTCCTCACAGGTTTTTAAGTGAGCAAGAAGCGGGGTGGGAGTGTGGCAAAGGAATTTTACTGTGCAGCTTTCCTTCCAGAAGACATATGGCTAAGAAGCAGACACTTCTTGAACGAGGTAACTGGATTGAGGATGGATGATTAATAACCTCCTTTCATAACCCACAGTTTCAGTGTGGGAATAACACTTCAGAACTACACAGAGAGGCTTTGTTCCTACTTTCTTCTCCTATTACTTACCTCTCACATGCACACACACTCCTCTGTGCTGTCTCTAGCCTCTCCGTGGAAGCTCTTTGAACTAGTAGTTGAAGGCGGTAGGTATCTCAGAAGCGTTAGACACAAGATGACTGGATGCAGACAGAGCTAAGCTCGGGGGCTGACCTAGAGGAACCTCCCTACCTGCCTTCTACAGCTATTTGCTCACCACTGCATTCCAACCCTTGCTCCAGCAAGCCTCAGCCTCAAGAAGAAACTCAAAGGGAAACTCAGAGCTTGGTTCTTCTTCCAGCTATGACCAAATATCTGGAAGGTCATCAGAATTAATCTGGAATAAACCTTCCGAGACATGACTCTGGGACCTGATACGGTGCCTGCAGGTCTCAGCCTGGGTAGGGTTGTCCTAGAAGAGCTCTGGGTTCATCATGTTCAACCCTTCCCAGAGGCAACAACCACAACCACAGTGGCTTCACTGTCCCCTGCCCATGCACATCCATCTGGTCCAGTGGCTGGGCTCAGGGGCAGGGTGGCAAGCAGCTTTCCCGTGTTGCCACAGCATTTGTCACTCTCCAGACTCAGCCTCCAAACCCTTCTGCTAAGGTATCAGTCATGGCTGATCCAATGGGATCACCATGCCTATCCAGGTACCTCATGCAAACACTACTTTTCTCCTTTCTGAACAGATTATGCCCATCAGTTCTGTGTCAATGGCCAGACAGTGCAAGAATCCAGAGGGAAATGTAAGGGGAAGAAGCCTGGGGGTACCCCAGAGGTGTAAGGAAACTGCCTTCCATGTGGGTACCCCTGTACAAGCATGAACAACCTGATCCTTTGGGATACTAGTCCACCAGTGATCATGATAATGATATGGCTTGAGGGTTACCTCACTGGAATGGTGTTCGTGATTTCAAGAGGGGAGAGGGACATGAGTGATGAAAATAAGAACCCAGTAGACATCCCAGATGGCAAAAGACTAGGAAGATGCTGCCTGCCTCCTGCTGAGATGGCTTTGCTGGTTGTAGAGTATGTGGAAAAGGATACCCCATGACTAAAGCTAGCAGAGGCCCTGTACATAAGACTGTCTGCTGAAAATGAGTGTAACCAGCCTGGGTTCCCTCACTTACAGTAGAAGATTTTGCTTCCCCAATACAAAGTGTGTTTTGCTGCTGAGCTATGTACACATACATGCAACCAGTTCCTTGTACCCTTAGTCTGTGAGAGGACACAAGAGAAGACCTGATAAAGGTATGCAAAACCAAGCAGCCCTATGGAGAAGGTAGACTAAGAGCTTTTGTCCTTCTCACACTGCACCAGAACAACAGAATGTATCCCGCACGTGAAAAGAATAGGCAGCAAATTCACAGCTGAGAGAAACAAGTGCTTTTCCACCCAAACCAGATCCCTGCTGCTGGGATCCACCAAGGCCACACTGGCTGAAGCACAAACACCCGCAGTTACGCTGGTCAATGCTGAGGGAAGGGACCCCCCATGCTGAGGACCCTTGCGCTTCACAGGGTGATCCAGCCTCTGGCTCCTCTTCTCACCCCACCACCTTCCTTGGAGGTGGGCAGTGCTCTCCTGTCTATCTGCAGCAGGAGTCATGCCTCCTGGCCAAGGATCCTGCGGCTCTCCACCACTGAGTGAAGGGTGCTGGGCTAGGTGGGCATCAGGCTGGATCCAGACAGCGAAACCCATGTTACTGTGCAAATAAGAGGGAGATGCGTGTGTGAGCATGCAAGGAGAATACCTGGGCATTTAATGGGCACCTATACGCAATCAGGAGTGTTGCCTGGAGGGAAGGCAGGGAGGGCATAAAGGGTGATGCAGAGGGCAGTTGTTCCTGTGAGGCAGGTTTTGGTGTTCTCATTTGTTCTTGTTTTTTTTCTCTTGTTCCCTAGGGAATTTTAAAGGTCTGTGTAAGCAAATCGATCACTTCCCTGAGGATGCAGATTATGAAGCCGATACAGCAGAATATTTCCTCCGTAAGTCCGCAGGTTCTTCTTCTTGCAATGGCTCGTAGGTGCTGGCGTCGGGTGCCTTTTGTTCTCTGTAGGTAGGGTGGTGGAGATGCTGGGACCTGTGAGGCTCAGCAAGCCAGAGGAGGTGACCCCCAGAGCCTTGGTGGCCCCCAAAACCAGTTCCACTCTCACCTCCTTGGGGCCCTGCCCATGAGACAGTGCAAGTTTCAAACTCACAGTAACAACTGCTGCCTTTTTTTATTAATGGCAATTAACTTTGATATAAATCTAGAGTCTTAATTCAAATCCATTGGAGAGCTGCTGAGCAGGTGTAAGGTCAGGACTGAGCTAGCTGGGGCAGTGTGAGTGTATGTGAGTGTGTGTGTCTTCCTCAAGCAGAGGAAGTTTATATTTCCTTACCTGATACTCTGGTTGCATCAGATTTAAGAAATTAGCTGCATTGTGTCCGAGGAGTCTTTACCTTTCCCAAAACGCCACTTGCCTATAAAGGCTGCAGGTCTGATCTGTGCTGCTTTTAGCAATGGGGATGGGAAACAGGAGAAATGACAGTCAGAGCCCTTTGAAAAAAAGACCTGATGCTCACCCAGAGGCCCCTGGGAGAGGTGCTGTACGCCAGGCACATGGCATCTCCATAAGGAAACCTAACCTGAGCTCTGAGTCCAGCCTGGGATATGTGGGGGAAGCAGGGCAGATCCACACTGATTGTTGCCCTCCCTGATCACAAGCCAGCATTTCCACCTTGTCCTAGAGGCAGGAGCTTGCTCTTCCTTTAGGACGGCTGAACAGGGATCATTCCTCCTCTTAGGTGCCCACCTTGCTATCCTGCCCTCCCTCCACAAGCCCAGTGACTTTTGACATCACAAGAAGAGATCTTCTCCATTCAGAAATCTGAGATGAGAGCTTTTGACCTCCCAAGGTTAAGCATCAGAGGACTTGGGAGTCTTTCAGAATAGCTCCTTGTCAGCTAGGCATTCTCCAAGCCAGATGTGGAGACCCAGCCCTGCGGCAGGGATGAGAGAGATAATTTAGGCTCTGTGAGGCTCATTTGTATGTGAAAAGAGGCGGACCTTATGCTGCTTCCTCTTGGTTTCTCAAACAGTTCTTCATCCACTGTAAATTGTAAATAACCCAGGGAGATTGCTTCCTTCAGATGCCTTTCTGCAGCATCAGCCTCTTAATCGCTGCTTGGCCCCTGAACAGCAGAGCTGAATACAGGGGTTTGATCCAGCTTGGCACAGCGGCTGTGCAGGCTGCCTCTGAGGCCAAACCTGCTCTTGCAGAGCTGTTTGGGAGAGAGGAAGCTGCTTGCAGCATCAGCTGCGCTTCAGAAAGAAGAGTTGGGGGAAGGGGCCGAGCATCTCAAGAAGGATGAGTCTGTTCCCTCAGAGGGAACAAGATCTGAGCACAGAAACTGACCCATCACAGGCCCTGATGGCATCCCAGTGTAGAGCCCTTTTCAAGAAAGAAACAGGTTCAAAGAGGAATTTGGGGAGTCAATAAAGGGCTACTTGGATCATTCGTGAGGGAAGTGGGATTTCTGCTGGCTTAGACATGACTGAAGAGGGACCCCACTGAACAGCTTCTTCCCAGGACTCCTGCCAAACCTTAGTCCCTGGACACTCTGCGTGGGTGATGCCTGGTGGTACTGGCGAGAACAGCTAGGGAGCTGTTTATTATCATCAGACTAAGTGATTCCCTCATTTAGGGGACCAGGACATAGCTGTGGGGCAGTGCTCACGGCCTTGCTAGAAGGGCTTAGACTTTATTTCTGCCAACCGTCCACTCAAGGCATGTTAGGCTCTTTGAAATCAAACGCCTCTTGTCAGAAAGCTCTTTGCTTCCTGCTATTTAAGCTTCACATTGTCAAATCCCACCTTGCTTTCCAGAAGCTATTAAGAAGGTTATTATCACTGTCCTGGTCCCTGAAACACAGCCAGACAGAACTGGAAAGCAAGCAAGAGAGGTTTCTCCCTGCCGTTTGCATTCCCTATGCACAGGTAGAGTGGGCTAGGCACCCCCTCAAAGAGCTGACTGCTTGTGCCTGGTAGGATCCTGATGCCAACAGGCTCTTTGAAGCACGTTCTCTGCCCACTTAGGCATAAATCCTGCGGTTGCTTCAGTAGGATTCATTCTTGCAGGCAAGAAGGGATTGGCTTTCATCCCCCCTTCTGGATCTTTGCTCCATATGCAGAATTGCACCAGCCACTCTGATACCTTTTTTACCAAGCAGGGCTTCATTTCACGCTTTAAGAGCTTACTTTCTCTTGGGAAGGGAGAAGGGAAGGCCTTCCTAATTAAAACATATGAATATTGGCCACGCGAACACAGGCAGCCTGTTGGTACCCACTGAGCAGCCCACAATCAGCATGTGCACGCTTGCATGTGTGTGCACATGTATACACAGACCTGGCCTTTTGCTGCGTGAATACAAGAGAGGAGTCCCCCCAGAAGCTTTGGGGTACATTTTGCATGTGTGGATGAGCATATACGTGCATCAGTGGCATTGCCTTCTGCTGGCTGAGCCATTCCCGTTATCGACCGGTGGAGCGTGTGTGTGTGGGAGCTGGCACATCCGAACCCATCACTGCCCTCTGGAAGGAGCCCAGTTGTTCAATCACTAAGATAAGCCCCGCGCTTCAGCGTGGAGGGTTGGGACTTCAGCTTCTCGGTCCTCACTGCAGCCACAGAGCACCAGGAGCTCCTTCCCTACCCTAAAAAGATATATAAATAAATAAATCTCTCCTTGAGATGCTCGGACCCTTTCGGGAGGATTCGAGATCGAGCAGATCTGTGGGAAGCATTTGCGTTTCTGCTCTTTGAAGAGTGGGCTGGGGCAGCAGTGCTCCCCAAGAGGAGAAGCTGGAGAGTGCTAGGGCTCCCCCTCCAGTCTGTTGTCCCCCCAAAAGTGGAGGATAAGACAACATAAGTGGGTACAGGCAACATGGCAGGGTCCAAGCTCATCCAACAGCCCCACACATCTCCACACTGAGCCACTGGCTTCGTGGCAGCAGACAGGGATCAAGAGAGATGCTTTGAATACCTCTCTTTTTTCTGACACACTTTGTTTCTCTCTCCCTCCCCAATGCCTTTATCTCTCCTTGTATTACTTCCCCTCACCTGCACATTGCCTTCTGTGTCTCTCCTCTACCTCCACTCTTGTACCCCCATGTAACCCCATACTCCTTTTTCCTCTGTCTCACACCTCTGTTGTTCTTTCTGCTCCTCTCCCTCTCTCCTCTGCAGGGGCTGTTAGAGCCTCTAGTATTTTCCCGATCCTGAGTGTGATTCTGCTTTTCATGGGTGGACTCTGCATTGCAGCCAGCGAGTTCTACAAGACCCGACACAACATCATCCTTAGTGCCGGCATCTTCTTCGTGTCTGCAGGTAAAGGGATGCACAGGGCCTGATGCTCCCGGGATCTGGGAGATGGACAGCCTGCTCATCTGGGACATCCTGCACTGGCTCAGTTGCTCAGGCAGGAATGCCTGTGGTTCCTAGCTCTGATGAGCCTTATTTGGGGTGAAAGCAGCCTTTTCACCCTGCTTCCTTGCCTGGAAGAGGCAGGCAGCAGCACCCTGCAGGCAGGAGGAGCTTTCCTGCTGCTTGGGAGATGCTGGAGGGAGAGGGTTTCTTTCCCTACTGATGGCATCTCTCAGGAACCAGCCGGGAGTGCAGTCCAGGGGTGCTGCGGGCATGCAAGGAGGGTCTCGCTTGGTTTCCTAAGGGAAGTGGCCCACTGGGAGGGGATGGGAGTCTGGGGGCCCTTCTGTCCACAGCCCCCACAACCCCCATGTGTGACTCTCCTGACATCTCCCTTTCTCTTCCCCGTCGTCCGGCCGGCAGGTCTGAGTAATATAATTGGCATCATCGTATACATATCAGCCAATGCTGGAGACCCCTCCAAGAGTGACTCTAAGAAGAACAGCTACTCCTACGGCTGGTCCTTCTACTTTGGGGCCCTGTCCTTCATTATAGCCGAGATGGTGGGAGTGCTGGCCGTCCACATGTTCATAGACCGGCACAAACAGCTGCGCGCCAACGCTCGCGCCACGGACTACCTCCAGTCCTCCGCCATCACCCGCATCCCCAGCTACCGGTACCGCTATCAGAGACGCAGCCGCTCCAGCTCCCGCTCCACCGAGCCTTCACACTCCAGGGATGCCTCTCCCGTCGGGATCAAAGGGTTCAACACCCTCCCATCAACAGAGATCTCGATGTACACCCTGACCAGGGACCCGCTGAAGGCAACCACCACCCCTACCGCCACCTACAACTCCGACAGGGATAACAGTTTCCTCCAGGTTCACAACTGTATCCAGAAAGAGAACAAGGACTCTATCCACACCAACACAGCCAACCGCCGGACCACCCCGGTATGAAGCCGTCACCAGGAGCTGAAAATGGGGCAGGAACGGGCAGGAGACAGGGTGGGATGAGGGGTGGGAAGGGTGGAAGCGGGGCAAGGGTAGCAGGGGGGTGGGAAAGAGGAGGAGGAGGAAGAGGAGAAGGAGAAGGAGGAGGAAGCGCCCCTTGGAGGGGGTGGGGACCTTCCCAATGCAAAAAAAGAAAAAAAAGAAAAAAAAGAAAAAAAAAAAAAAGAAAAAATCCACCAAAAAAAAAACCCAACAAAACAAAAAAAAAAAAAAAGGACAAAAAAATAAACAACCAATGAGCAAGCAGATAAACAAACAAGCGAGTGAACAAAAAACCAAACAAATGACAAGGAAATGAGAGGAAAGAGACAACAGCGAGAAAAAAAAAAATTCTTAAAAAAAAGAAAAAGAAAAAAGAAAAAAAAGAAAAACTTTAAAACTGAGAGAAAGAGATTTAAAAAATAGAAATAAATTTAAAAGAAAATGCATGATTTCCCATGTACCATTATTTTAACATTTAATAAAAACAGACTTAAAAAAATATAAAAGGGAACCAAGAAATAGCAAAAGACAACAAATCCAGTGGGATGAGGAGGACGAGGAGGCAGCTCTTTGAATTTTGAGGGGTTTTATTCTTTAATTTTACAGTTTCTTTCCCACTTACCTTTAATCCAGCACAGGCTCCTTGGGGGACAGGGACTGGGGGTCCCAACGGCAGTGACTTTGGTGTCCTTGGGCCGCTTACAGAGGATGCCAAGGTTCCGGGGGTTCAGCCATGACCCACTCTGTTTCCCCAGGATCCACGGGGATCTGCTCCATTCCCCCAGGATAGATGGGGATCCGCTTATGCCCCACAGGTCCATAGGGGTTAAGAGCGACTCCTGTCCCTAGGGAATGCAGGAGCCCATGCTGAGTCACCCATTCACAGTGTCCCCAGGGGCAGTCCCTGATTCCCTGGCCCTGGGGACCCTGGGGTTAATGGTGACAGTGCAAAAAGCAAACAGACACAGTATATAAGGAGACAGACGTACACACAGACAAAAAAAAAAAAAAAAAAAAAAAAAAAAAAAAAAGGAAAAAAAAAAAGAGGTTTCTCCAAAAAAAAAAAAAAAAAAAAGGGACAACTTTTTTCACAAAAAAACAACCACACA
>JBCJKH010049634.1:0-18556 GCA_039877255.1 Loriculus beryllinus
ACTGGAGCAGCTTGCTCCAAGCCCCTGTGTCCAACCTGGCCTTGAACACTGCCAGGGATGGGGCAGCCACAGCTTCCATTCTCTAACCCAGGTATAAACCTGCGGGGTGAGAGTCCTCAGTGCTGTTGGTCTGTGAATAGCTTCAAATGCCACCTGGTGTACAGATCCCCACATGTTCAGAGCTGTAAGCAGGACCTTTAACTACAGTGCCCTACAAAGAACTCATCGCCAGGAGTAAGTTTTTGCCCTGCTAACTCAGTGTATGAGTACAAAAGAGAGGAGCTCACCAAACCAGATCCCTCGTTATGAGAAACACCAGCACCATCCTGCCTGCACCTGGAGCAGGCAAGTCCTCAGTGTTCCACAGTCACCTCCTGCTCTCACGAAACCACAGGACAATGGAACATCCACCATAGGTATCCCAGGTTTAGTATGATTTTACTCTGCATCTTTTCTCTGCAGAGCACAGGAAGGGCTTGGGGCAAAGGACAGAATAGGAGCAATAAACGGTGGCTACATGTTTTCAACTCTACATTAATTTGCACATTCCTAGGGCACTCCAGGTGGCAAATCAGAACTGCACGGAGTTACTTGCAAACAAAGAGGCTAACCCTCATCTTCTGCTGAGCACTAACACCACGTGCAGCTTCCCTGGTGTGAACTCAGACATCCAGAGCTGTGACCCAGGACAGGGGCTCTACTTTGCAGAGCAAGGGCTCCATGTAAGGCTGCTGAGGAACTGCGCAAGGCAGCAGCCGAAGTGAGTCAGCAGTGGATGTGACAGCCAGTTCAACAAAGGAAATCCCACTGTGGAACAGGAGAACAAGCCTAAGGCGGGAAGCATTTGTTCACAGCGTATCTCTGGGTAGGACTTTGCTTCCGACATCATCAGTGCACTCCTGGGCTGCAGAGACCCCGCTGCAGCAGGCTGTGGCTCCAAGCACCAGCAGCACATCCAGCACATGATGTTCCTGCAGACGAATGGCCCTATACACAGAGGTGCCGATTAAAAGGAGCCCCTGGCCCTGCCTGTGCTGGCAGAGACTCAGGGCTGGCTGTAG
This sequence comes from Loriculus beryllinus, assembly GCA_039877255.1. Lineage (NCBI taxonomy): Eukaryota > Metazoa > Chordata > Aves > Psittaciformes > Psittacidae > Loriculus > Loriculus beryllinus. Next base: position 1,062 of record JBCJKH010049634.1, read on the forward strand.
CAGCAATCTTAAAGCAAAAAGACAGGAAATCTGCCAAGTGTTGGCAGTGATGAAGTCACCGGGATCTGCACAGAGGCTGCTCCAGCACTGCCCTGCTCATCCTGGTGCCATGGGCTTGGTGTTCCACAGAGGTGCCACAGGAGCAGTCCCAGAGAGACCCCCACTGGGGGAGTCCCAGGCTGAGCCCAAAGCTCAGCCTTCATCTGACTTCTCTGCAACTTCTGGAAGATTCCACCATATCTGAGAAGCTTTGGGAGAAGCATTTTCCCAGCATCACATAGCTCTGCAAGCTCTTTGCTCGCAGGGATGTCCTAGAGGGGCACATCGCTACAGGTAAGCAGCACGTGGTACGATTTAGCCTTCCCCAGAGAACAGATATTCAAATATATCTTCAATTTGAAGGCTGAAACAGCTGCTTTCCTTTTTCTGTCCACCCCTGTTTGCTCACCTCCTGCTGCCTGTGCAGTCAAAGAGCTTTTCCAGTCACCTTCAAGCACAGCAGTGGCTGGTTGACAGCCTCCTTCCTCCCCTGCATCACTGGAAGCTCACAGGACACGTGCCCAGGAAACCTGCCCAGGTTTCCAATGGCAGGGGCTCTGGCCAGGGTTAAAGGGGGAGCAGGACTGGTTCCTGTGCCAGCAGCACACACCAGCGCTGTGGGGAGGTACCTGTTTGCTTGGAGCCAGCTTCCAGACTCAGCCCAGGGCAGATCCGCACGCGGGAGCAGCAGAGCCTGGCTTTGTGATCAGCTCATTGCATTTTCTCTCCTGTGCTCACAGCACACATGGGCTTTGTTGTCCAGCAGGTCCTGCTCTGTGATTATGGTAAATGAGCTAGGAAAGAAGAGATCTGTTGTGGTTTTAATGGCCTGCCTAGAGGTTATACAGAGAAATACCTGAACTGACCTGAGCTGCCTTTAACCTTAATCCTTTTACCTGTTGATCTTTTAGAGTGTTTGGCTTCACGTGCTTTTCCTTAGGTGAGATTCTTGGAACAGCAGCATGAAAGGTTGGATTAAAGGAATTCACAATCAGCTGGAACCATTTCCATAGCCGGGGGCAGCTGCCTTGGCCAAAGCCTTGGGGGTTGGAGGTGTTTTCACTCCGGTTTTTAAGTTCTGAGATCTCACAAGAAGCTTTCTCTGTTGGAATGAGTGTGAATTCCGTGCTGTGCTGTTCGCCTGTGCCCTTGCCTGCCCAACTGCCACCTATGAGCTGGGATGGTAGAAACCTTGGAACTAAGTAAAATGACCCATTGTCTATGGACATATTGCAGGTGTTTTCATTTCTCTTTTCCTAGTTCTTCTCCTTTTTAAGTCAAAATTACTACAAGGAATACTTTTAATAGTTCTAATTGTTTCATTTCACTCCTGGTTCACAAATCGATACTGGAATTGTTGTAATCCCTGTACAGCTCTTACTAAAAGACAAAAAATCTCTCACTAAAATAAGGAACAGTTTTTCCAGCCTCCGAGGCTGAAAGGGACCACTGTAGGAATTTCATTTCCCCTCTCGTGTAATGCAAATCCCATGTGCCATCCAGGGGCTGATAGAGCAGGGCTCCTCCTGCCTTTGAGGCAGCGGAGGGATGGTGGGTGTTTCTCCAAGGTTGATTCAAGTGGCAGGAGGTTGTCAGGGGTGAGTTCATGGCACCCCATGGGCAAACCCCAACGAGGCTTTGGCAGCAGTGGAGCAGATCATCAACCCGTGAGGCTGCGGCTGCCCCGTCCCTGGCAGCGCTCAGGACACAGGGCTTGGAGCAAAGCTGCTCCAGTGGAAGGGGTCCCTGCCCGTGACAGGGGTTGGGACTTTTAAGGTCCGTCCAACCCAAATTATGCTGGGACTTGATCCCTAACAGTGGGTTTGCTATTGGGGAAGGCAGAACTGCCGTGCCCGGGTCGGGTGTTTCACTGCTTCGGGTGAGGGACCACAGCCCTGTGTGACCGCAGGGGGCTGGATGGGACACCCCAGCCCGGCCCCAGCGCCCTGTCCCGGGTGTCCCTGCCGCGCTATGGTGCTGCCGGCCTCCCCCCGCCGCGGGCCAGGCCCCGCTGAGGCCGCAGGCCCGGCACCAGGCAGAGCACAGCGCTTCCAACGCCGCCATCTTCGGCCCGGGCCCGCCGCGCTGCTGCCATGGCGACGGGGCGGGGCGGGGCGAGGCGGGGCGAGGCGCGGCTCGGGGGGCGGAGCCAGGCTCCGGGGGGCGGGGTCGCGGCGCGGCGGGAGGCGCGGTCGGGCCCCGGTGAGCAGGGTCCCGGTGCGGCCATGGCGGGCGGGCCGTGCCGCGGGCTGCTGGACTACAAGACGGCCAAGTTCGTTCTGACGCGGAACCGGCGGGTCGGGCTGCTGCAGCGCCTGCTGCAGCTCGGTGTGCTGGGCTACGTGCTCGGGTAGGGCGGCTCACGCGGGGCCCGGCCCTCCCGGAGGCGGCGGGGTGGCCGGGCCGTCCCTTGAGCGCGCATCGCCCCGCTGCCCCCCGCAGGTGGGTGCTGCTGGTGCGGAAGGGTTACCAGGACACCGACCGGGCCCCCCGCGCCGCCGTCTTCACCAAGCTGAAGGGGGCTGCGGCCCCCGAGGTGCGGGGCGCGGGCCCGCGGCTGTGGGACGCGGCGGATTACGCCCGGCCCCCCCAGGTACTGTGGGAACCTCCGGCGCTGAGCGGGGCGAGGTGCGGGTCCGGGCTGACGGGGCCTCCCTGCTCCCTAGGGAGGGAACGTGCTCCTCCTGGTCACCAACTTCATCGCTACCGCCGGGCAAGCGCAGGGCACCTGCCCCGAGGTGAGTGCGGGAGCTGCGCGGGCGCTTGCTCTGTCGGAGCCGCACGGGCACGGATCCGCGCAGTGCACCCGGATCCGGCTGCGGGAGGACGAGGGCCTTGCGCTGCTGGAGCTCACCGGCTCCCTGGGCTTCCCGAGCGGTGGGGACCCTGCGTGGTCGCTGCGGGCTTCTGCTGCCTTTGAGCAAGGGCCGCTCGGAAGGGCTGAGCTGTTTCCTATTGCTGTTGCACCAGCGCTGCCGCCCCCGGCTAACGTGTCTGTTACCTGCGTTCCTTCTTGAGCCTCACGTTTGTTCTTGGTTTCTTGACTTGCTGCTACATTCTCTAATCTCTGTCCTGTCTTTTTTTCCCCGATGCTCTTGTACACCTGCCGTGGACGCTTGGGTCATGTTTCCTTTGTAATTCTGCTGCAGGGCTGGAATCCTCTCCCATCTTGGTGTTCTATTATTAGAAGGAATGGAGCACAAGGTCTGGAGGTTTCCCAGTCAGCCAACACTTAATGGTCTGTGTTCTCTGGGAGAAATCTTCCCTTTAAGGCTGGATTCAGGCCAGCTGCTGCACCGAACCCTCTCAGGCTGCACTCTGCTTGGCAGACAGGAGCAGGTGACTCAAGCTAAGCCACTGCCGGCACCTTGTGCTTGAGCCAAGCATTGTTTGTCCTAATGGACAGAAGTGTCTGTCTGCCAAGTGGCACTTCCCATATGTCTTGTTACCTGGACCTTGGAAGGGACTGATGTGCAATTATCTGTTGTGTGGGTCCCTCTGCAGGCTGAAGCTTTGACATCTGATTTGGATCAGGAAGACAAAGTGCTCTCATTAAGTGCTTATTACAACGTTGCTAAGGGGTGTTGCAAGCTATAGGTGGGCCATCAGTGGGGGTGAGAGGCATGAGTCTGGTATCCAGCCTCCTCCAGTAGTCCTGTGGGCTTGCCTCTGGGCAGCCTGCAGTGCTGCCAGGCACATGGGCCCCTGTGACCTGTGGTCCCACTCCAGCTGCTGGCACTCAGACCCCTTTACACACAACAGGATAGAGCCCCTCAACCGGGAAAGTAGTTAGGAATGGAGTTGAGTCTGCAACAGGACAGACTGTGCTGGTGAGGTGCAGCCCAGTGTAGTGACCAGCCAGCTCTGTACATGTACACCAGTCCTTTGCATCTTGTATCCCTCTGTTTTCCAGTGTTTGTTCCCTCTTAGATTGCCTAGATTCCTGCCTTTTCCATGCCTTTTCTTCCTCTTCTAAACGTCCCATCGCCTCAATGTCCTGTGCAATCCCAAAATGCTCTTCTGCATCCCATGATGATTCCCATACCCTGAGACCATGACTGCCCCTCTCCCCCAGTCCGAAGGTGCTTCAGAGCTTGTTTTAGTGGGTCTCACACCTCGAACAAAGGGCTGAGGCTGCCCGGGGGGGTGGGGGCATACAGACACCCCCACTCCACTCCCCTTCTTCTGACTTGATAACTGGGGCTCCCCACTGCTTTTGAGCCTGGGGAGCTGGGTTTGTTGGGCTGGTGACTCTTGGGACAGCCTTGGGATTAGCTGGGGGAAGGTGTTATCCCCCACACCTGCCTTTGTCTCTGTGTTAGAATAGGAGCTTTTTGTGCCTCCAACACTCAGGTGAGTCCAGAGCGAGGGTGAAGCTTCCCGTGTCTCTTCCCGTGTGTCCTGCTGTATGTAGGGTCTCTTCCCAGGAGAACTGTGCTGGTGCTTTACAAGGTGCCTGATGGGCTCTGCCATTAAGGCCTTCCTGAACCTAACTGCTTGTTCCCAGTCCCAGCTGAAAGATCCAAGCTAGCTCCTGAGGCTTCCTCTGCTTCCAGCATGGAGGAGGGAGACAGGGGGGAAGGGTTGTCCCTTGGAGATGCCTCTCTCCTCGCTGCCTGGAGCCTGCCCAGGTTCTGGACATGGCAGATGTCTTCTATAAGTGTTTGGGGCCTGCACAGAGGAGCAGGCGCAGCAGCACAGGGATGTGGGTGAGTGATTGTGTGGCCTCGGGTGCTGTGCGGTGACAGTGCTTCTCTCTGTCTCCCTCAGAGCCCCTCTGTTCCCGCTGGGATGTGCACAGAAGATGCAGACTGTCCCATGGGAGAGCCAGTGCTTCATGGCAACGGTACTGGGTATTTTGCTAGATAAAAACCCCACCCATAAAATCATTGAATTCCTCATGTTTCGTAACAAACAGGCCCACGAAGGTGCCACAAGTCTAGTGCTTTCTGGGAGCATGCACAGAAGTGCTCTGCAGCCATCTGTTCTTGGCACAACCACCCAGCGACCTGTCCTGGCTGCAGGAGCAGGCACAAGGTGCTGTCACAGCAGATGCTGAGTGCTTTGTTTCTGACGTTGGCTGCTGGAATTGAAACCAGTGTACTGTGTGATTGATCATAGCACAGCCTGGCTGTGGGGCACAGCAGCAAACAGGGCCTTGTCTTTGTAGGACAGCAGCTTCGAGGGAAGGTTTCACAGGGAAAGTGTTGGGTGGGTGAAAGGCTGAAGATGATCCTAGGCTTGTCTTTGTGGTTCAGAATGAGCTTGTGGCCAGGGCCCTGTCCCAGGAGGGGAGCTATAGAGATGCTGTCTCAAAAAGGAAAAGCACTTATGTACATGTCTCCTTTCTAGGGATACAAACTGGGAAATGTGTCATGTTCAACACCACGCATTCCACCTGTGAGATCTATGGCTGGTGTCCTGTGGAGAACAACACCCTGTCCAGGTAAGACACAGGCTGAGGAGACAGTAGGCGTTGAGAGCTTTGGTTCCTTCCCGCTGATCATACTTGCCCAGTGGGAAGCCAGGCCCAGGGAAACCTTTGACATTGATCTCCCAGTCAGTTAAGATCATTCTTGTGACTGTCCATTGTAGCCACAGTCCTGGGATTGTGGCAGAGACTGTGGAATGGGAGGAGCAGGGATGTGCCTTGGCCTCTGTGCCCAATCTGAGTTCACTGGTGGTTCTTTTCCAGGAAACCTCTTCTGGCTGAGGCAGAGAATTTCACTCTTTTCATAAGAAATACTGTCCACTTCACCAAATTCAGCTTCTCCAGGTAAGCAGGACACCCCCACAGCCACCCCACCCTGTGCCCACAGCCTCGCTGGGGTGTCCTGGGAGCCCTGTGCTGTCACACAGGTGGTGTTGGTAGATAAAAGGGTAATAGGATGGGGAGCCCTCAGAGAGATCCTGGTGTCTGTCTGCCTGTGCAAAGCACACAGAGGCCACTCGCTCCCAAGGGCTCAGCTGTCCTGGGCTCAGCTGTCATTTACTATTCTCCTTAGTAGCTGCTGCAGTGTTTTCAGCCTTAGCCTGAGAACAAGGCTGATGACACACTGATGGTTTAGTTGTTGCTCAGTAGCTCTTACTCCCATCAAAGACTTTTCAGTGCTCTGCCAGTGAGGAGGGGCACGGGAAGCCGGGAGGAAGCAGAGACAGGACACCTGACCCAAACTAACCAAAGAGGTATTCCATCCCACAGCATGTCACGCTCAGTATAGAAACTGGGGAGAGTTACCCAAGAGGCCCAGATCACTGCTCAGCAATTGTATTCTCTCCCTTTGTTATTTCCTTTCTCATTATTATTACTAGTGGTAGCAGTAGTGGTTTGTGTTATACCTTAGTTACTGGACTGTTCTCATCTCAACCTGTGGGAGTTATGTTCTTTCTTTCCATTCTCCTCCCCATTCTTCCTGGTGTAGGGAGAGAAGTGAGTGTTAAGTAGCACACTTAGTTGCTGCTACCAGCGTTGTTCTCAGACTAAAGTGAAAAGCAGAGCACAGCACCAGCTACTAACGAGGAGAAAAATAACTGTTACAGCTGAACCCAAGACAGAGTGGAAGGACCATGGCAGGTGTGAAGGGTGATAACTGTGGATGGCTCTGGGCTGGTTTCCCTCCACCCTCTCTTCAGCTGAGGCTTTAGGAGAGGCAATGACTATTCCCCCTTGGAGCAGGAGCATTGTCAGTGCCACTCCAGCGGGAGGATCTCCTTTTCAGCCCTGCAGCAGAACTCCCTGACCTCCCATTCCACCCCTGATGGCTCCCCCCTCTCTCTCCTGTCTCAGGTGCAATGCTCTGCAGACCAATGACCCCTACTATTTCAAGAACTGCACGTATGACCCATCCCTCAGCCCCTCCTGCCCCGTCTTCCGTGTGCGTGACATGGTGGAGGCAGCTGGAGAGACCTTTGGAGACCTCGCACTGTTGGTACTTGCTCTCTTTAATATGGAAGATGACTCCAAATCCCCCAGGGATGTGTGCAAGGGACGGGGGACAGGTCTGACCTGTGAATTGCTAAGGGAATGTGTGATCTGTGGCTTTTGGAACAGTAAAGAACTTGTCAAATCTCTGATCCCCAATGAAATCTTTGCTGCAATGTGTTCCGCAGGGAGGGAGCATTGGAGTTCGCATTGAGTGGGACTGTGACCTGGATCGCCCTGCTGCCCACTGCCAGCCTCAGTACTCCTTCAGCCTGCAGGACAGGAGGTACAATTTCAGGTGAGGATGCTGGGACAATGGCCACATGGGCCCATAGGTTGAGCACACAGTGATCATTTGAGATATCAGTTTTCCTGGTGGGTGCTCTGAAAGGAGCAGGAGGGCCAGGAGGATGCGATGACAGTCCTGGGGTGCTGTGATAGGTCCTGCACTCTGTGGCTCTGCTCTGTTTGGAGCTGTGAAGGCGTTTCCTGCTGGAGGGCAGGGACATGTTGCAGCTCACGGCCGTGCTGACCCTGAACTACACACACTGGGACCTGCGTCCTTCCAGTGACCCCAGGCTGGGTGCTGAGTGGATGCTGATGCTCCACTGCTCATGCCAGGCTGGTGCATCACCCATGTCCCAGCCCGCTGGGGGATGTGTGGTGTGCACAGACACATGGCTCCAGCAGTCCCACTGGACCGCTGCCTGTACGGGGCTGCCCTGGCTTTGAGCCATGTCCAGTGTCTCCCACAGAACTGCCTCCTACTACTGGGACTCCCAGCGACGGCTCTACCGGACCCTGCTCAAGCTCTATGGGATCCGCTTTGATATCTCCGTGCACGGGCAGGTACTGCTGCCCCTGCCGGGCTGACTCCCTCACCGCTCCTGCCTGCCCTCTCCTGCAGCCTTCCTGGCATGGCTTCTCACCCTGGTGAGCTCTTCCCCTCTGCTTAGAGCTGTCCAAGCAGAGCAGGAGATAATGGTCTCTCCCATTTGAAGGGAAGTTTCTTGATAATGCCCTGAGCAGGGAGGCTTCCCTCGCTGATGACATGGGCGGTGGGAAGCACTGGGCCCTGTAGGCAAGGTGAGGTTGTCTGGGAGATCAGCCTGAACTTTTCTGAGCGTGGGCAATTAATCTCTTCTTAGAATCACAGAATGGTTTGGGTTGGGAAGGACCTTAAGATCATCCGGTTCCAATCCCGTGCCACGGGCAGGAACACTTACTAGACCAGGTTGTTCCAAGCCCCATCCAGCCTGGCTTGAATACTGCTACAGATGGCTCTGTTTAAGTTTGAACCCATTACCACTTGTCCCATTGCTACAGTCCCTGATGAAGAAGAGTGCCTCCCCAGCATCCCTGTAGGCCCTTCACATACTGGAGGCAGCTCTGATTTCTTGATTACTTGTACCCTTGGGGAGAAAACCTATGGGCATGATGATGGCTGACACCACAGTGTGCAGCATCACTGACAAACCCAGCCCTCAGCTGTGCCAGATGGGGCCTGTGCTGAGAGGGTTTGCCACCTGAGAGATGTAAACAGCTGGTCTGTTATGCTTAGCAGTGGTCTTTCCACCTGAAGAGGGTGAAACAGATGTTCAAGACGGGGTGCACCACTTCTGGGTTGCGAGATCAGGTCCAGGAGATATGGAGCAGGATTGAATAGCCAGGGGTGAGATGGGAACCTGGAAATCTCTTCCGAGATACCAGACTCATTGAGCAGGGGGGACACATCACACTATGGCTGTTTGCTGGTCACTGGGATGTTCTGCAGCAAGAGAGAGGCTCCCACTGTGCCTGCAGGAATAGGAGGTCACAGTAACCTCTGCTGCCACCAAGGTGTGAGCTGCCTCAGTCCCTTCTTTGGCAGCCAAAGGGGTTTTGAGTCGAGGTGACAGAAGTTGAGTTCATACAGGTAGGCATGGAGAGCTGACCCTGGGGTCATGCAGCACCTCCCTGGCTTCAAGCAGTCTGCCAGCAGGGTTTGTTCCACACCTCTCACCACTCTCCCCCCCACTGTTCTTACCAGGCTGGGAAGTTCAGCATAATTCCTGCTGCTGTGAGCTTTGGCACTGGCATTGCATTCTTTGGTGCTGTGAGTATTCTCTATCCACACTTCTCTGATCTGTGGGTTGGGATTTGTCTCTCATCCGTTGTTAACCCTGCCTGCCCCGGCACACGGCTCCCTGGTGTCCAGATCAGGGTCATAGCTGCCCTTCTCCTGTTGTGCTGCTGGGTCAGGGATCCTGAGCACTGCTGGGGCACAGCTCATGGAGGGGGGTGTTTGTGTGCCCCTGGGAAGGGCTGTTGCTGGCTGGTCTATTCCAGCCGTCTCAGCCCACAGGAGTGAGCACCTCCTCTGTGTGCCTGCCCTGACGACGGGGAGCCAGTGTCCTGCTCCAGCACAGACACGCTGTTGCGGTCATTGAGGTGAGGCAGCCTCTTGTAGAGCACTTCTGCTGCTCTCCCCTTCCAGCAGAGCCCTGGGGAGCCTGGATCCCGCTGGCCCCTCTTTCCTCACAGACATGCTCATCCCAGTTCATGTGGCCCTGGCTCTGCTTTCATGCATTGCTGCCCAGGTGGTCTCATCTAACCTCCTGTGCAGCCCATGGGAGCAGGCTGGCTCAGAGACCTGCCTGCCTTGTGCTGGAGGCAGGTCAGGTTTGCAGGGCTTGGTGGGAGCTGGAGCTGGGACCTGGTTTTCCCATAGGAAGTGCTGCTGCTGACCACGCTGCTGTGCTTGTCTTGTCTCCAGGCCACAGTGGTCTGTGACCTGGTTCTGCTCTACCTGGATGCAAAGGCTGACTTCTACTGGAAGGAGAAGTTTGAGGAGGTAAGGATGGGTCCACTTTGGAGAGATGAGGTTGGAGGCAAGTTTTGCAAGTAGGTTTAATCGTCTACCCCTTGCTTAAAACTCTGTTCATGAGATCTGGGAGAACTCCAGTGGAGCAGTTCTGAGTCTCTGTTGGCTGGTCTGAGCCGAGCCTGACAGACTAAACTCCTCCAAGTTTAATGCCAACAGGTGGCAGTGGAAGAGAGGGACCAGACCAGTGCTCCAGCTGCAGGGAAACCTGAACCATGACCTCAGCTCCTGTTAGAAAACAGGGAGTCCCTGAGAGAACCCTACCACAGAACCTGACCCAGCTCGACATTATTCACCCCCTTCTAGACTGAATCTGGCCAAACTCCATGTGCCAAGGGCAGCTGTCTCAGGGTGCTGGAGCTGTCAGCTCAGGCACTGCCCAGCCCTGGGCAACTGGGGGGATCAGAAGGGGTGGGCTGGGAGTGGGACCTGCAGAGCAGGAGAGCTGCCAGCCTTGGCTTGGCTCATCTTCAGCTTTATCTGGCTGTTAGAAGCCTCTGAGGACACAGATCTCCTGGGGACCTGCCCCAGGGCCGCACCATTCCACTGAGGGGAAAAAACTATCCCTAATGCCGGATCTGAGTTAGGAGTGGAGTGAGGGTATCAAACAACGGATCTGGCCCATGGGGCTGAGCAGAGAAGGACCCCCCAGCTGGGCTTTCCCCTTCTCTCTAGTGCAACTAAGATGCTCCTGTTCATTTTGCAGGCAACCCCCCCCAAAGGTAAGAGTGAAACTGCAGCTTAGGGCCATCGGGGACACTCCACCAGGCACCCTGTGCTCCAGAGCACCCTGGGGTAGATGTGATGGGGACACGGCTGCAGCCCAGATGCAGGAGGCCCTGACCTGCACCGGTGTGTGTGTGTGCTGCTGGGCTGGGGCTCTGCCTGCCCTGGAGCCACCTTTGCATCAGCAGAAGTTCTTGGCTCCTGGAGTATGAACCCCATGTGCAGCTCCCAGCCAGGGCTGGAGTGGAGCTGCTGTGGGGCCTCGGGTTTGCTGGGAAGCTGCTGGCAAGGCTTGAAGCACTGCGCTGCTTCCCATTCCCCATGGCCTTGGGCCTGGAGTTCCTGTGAAAACCAGGGACCCAACAGAATAAAGCTGCTTGGAAAGCGGGAGGTGGCTCCAAAGGGTTTGTGGTGCCCCTCCTGCACCTCACAGCACCCTCTGTGATTCCAGCTGAGAAGGGTGACCCACATCCTAGGGAGCAGCAGGGTTATCCCCTCCTGTGCTGCGCATGGGAAGGGTTGAGCTTCTGAGCTGAAGCCAGCGGCCCTGAGCTGGAACTTGCTTGCTGGAGAGTGCAGCAGCTCCTGGTTCTTGCCCTCTGCCAGGGCTGAGGGTCTGGAGGACAAATGCAGCGTTTTGGGGGTGCTGAACCCCATGCTCTCCCCTTCCCCAGGCTGTGTGGGCCCGGTGGGGGGGGTGTCTGTGCCATGGGCCGCTCTGAGCACCCTCTCTGTGCCTGGCTCACAAACACGCTGTGCAGCACTGGGGCCGTGAGCACCGTTTAATGCTCCGTGCCGGGGCTGACGGCGTGCGCTGGGGGAGTCCTGCAGCAGGGTCCTTCCCTGGCTGCCTGCCCCGGCAGGCCCCGGCCGCCCTCGTCCCACCGCCGCAGGTAGAACTGTGCCGCCAGCCGCTTGCTCATGGTGCGCAGCGCCGAGAAGGCAGCCGCCATCTCGGCCAGGAGGAAGGCCAGGAGCAGGCCGTGCACTGCCAGCTCCAGCGGCAGGCACAGGACCTGCCTGTCCGTCAGCAGGAAGAGCAGCAGTGGGAGCTGGATCAGGAAGGAGAGCAGGAGGAACCCGGCCAGCTCGGGCACCTGCAGGAGCAGAGCTGGTGCCATGGGTGCAGAAGCCATCGGTGGGGTACGGACACCGCAGTCCCACTCTGCTGGCCTTGGCACCTTGGGCACTGGGACATCGCTGCCACACGGGGCTGTGCCTGCGTGTTCAGACACTGCAAAGCCCGGTGCTGGAGCATCGCACCCACGGCACAGGGAGGGGTACAGCAGGAGAGTGAGTGGGTCCCTTGTCCCCTGCCTCCAGGTCCTGCTGCCCCTGTGCTTCCCTCCCAGGACAGCTCCAGGCAGGACTCCAGGAGGAATGGGTCGTGATGGGTGCTCAGGTCCTGAGTGAGGGGACATCCAGCAAAGCCACAGCAACACCACCCCTTCACCAGGAATAGGGGACTCGAGGCCAGGGCAGAGGTGGTGCTTACCTTCTCCTGTAGGTTCCCCATGTAGCCCAGGTAGAGACGGGAGCCCTCAACCAGCAAGAGGATGAGGAAAGTAGTGACCAGCAGGAACTGGTAGTGCCCGGGCAGGAGGTGATACTGGAACAGGGGCACAGCCTTGTCCCAGCTAGCCCTGGTACCTGCATCCCAGGCCCAGTGTCCCATCCCCTGTGCCCCATGCTGAGATCCATGCTGCCCATTCTGCCCTCCCACTTTAACCTTCCCTTGCCTAGAGTTCAGTGGTGGTTCTCATTTCTTGGAGCCGGAGGTGAGCCGTTGTGCCTTGTGGGGGACCCATTGAGCTTGAGGAAGGTCCCCTCGCCCCTGCTCAGTGTGGCCCAGGCAGGTTGGGCAGGAGCAGGCTGCACCCCACACGTGTCCCCTGGGACGGTACCTTCAGCTGCAGCATCATCCCCTCCGCCAGGAACCACACCGGGAAGTAGCAGGCATTGAAGTAGAGCATCATCTGGAGGGGCAGGCTGGCCAGCAGCTCGTGGGCTAGGCAGGGCAGACAGCGGTGGGCAGGGCTGCCCCGAGGGAGCCCCTGCCATGCTCAGGGGACCCTGGGGAGCAGCTGATAGCAGTAAATGCACCTATCGGTGGGTGGGTGGGTGCAGGGACCCCGCTCAGCAGCACCCGGGTGCTCGGCTCGGTGCTGGGCAAGCTCACAGGGATGGAGCGACCCCGAACCCCGCTGGGCCCTGCTGCGTACCTGGGCTGCACCTCCGGGCAGCGCCGCTGTCCCGGGTCTTGTTGTCGATGAAGAGGGAGCCGCTGACGGCCACCAAGCCCCGGCGGAGGTTGGGGGGCAGCGGCGTGTGCGCGGCCATGGCAGCCCCGAGCCCTGCTCGCCCCGGCGCGGCTCAGCAGGGATTAGGAGGAAGGGATTAACGGGATGACAGGTTGGGCTCATGCGCGGGGCCACCGGCTCCCAGGGACAGCTCGCCATTCCCCTGCGCCCCGGGGGAGCCACACGGACACAGCATCTCCCCTCCATCACCGTGGTACCGAACACGGTGTTCCCAACCCCTGCTCCCTGCGGGCAGCACCGGCTCTGCTGCAGCCTCTCCAGCCGGGCTGTATCAGCAGCTCCTGCTCACAACTCCCTGACAATGATTTCCTCCAGAAGGGGATGATGCTTTTTGCCAGAATTGCTTCTTCAAAGTGCCTCAGCTCAGTCTCCCCTTGGGCAGGTTAAAGCCATTCCCCTTGCCCTGTCCTTACAGGCCCTTGTCCGAAGGCCCTCTCCAGTGCTCTTGTAGCCAAGCCCCACTGCCCCTTTCTTACAGAGGAGCTGTTTCAGTTGGGCTAGGAACATCACCCCATAACATGAGAAACCCCAGTCACACCATGGCTTTCCTTAGGACCTGTGCTGGATCCTGTCCAGCACCTTGGCTAATGCTTACAGTGGTGAGCATGTCCTGGAGCTGGGCAAAGCTGTGTTGTCTCCTCTGCCACCTCTTCAGGGACACCTCTCAACCCCTCATGCCAGGAGAGAAAGTTTCCATCTCTTAAGAACCCCCCTGTTCCCACTGGCAGTGAGCACCAGCCCCTAAACCCAGCTGGGGCTCAGGAAGCTGTTCACAATCCACAGCTGCACAGCACCATCACACGTGGCTTCCCCACATCACCCAGCTGCCTTCCAGGAGGCTCACCTGGGCTGCCCCCACAGATGTGACCCTCCCAGACCCACAGCTGGTGCTGCTCTGATGCGGGGCTTTTGCCTGTTGCCCTGCCCACATCTCACCCCATGTGCTAGCAGGACCCAGAAGCCACATGTTGGACACAACACCCCTTCCCTTCCCACACACCCGGGACCCCTTCGGTGGCATCACACCAGGGGACAGGGTTTTCTTAGTTCCCTCGTGCCCTAAGCCTTCATCTAAAACGAAATCTCTGCTCCTCGCTAGGCGGTTTCCCAGATACTGCAACTGTCAGGTCCTTTCCAACCCTAACTTCTAAGGCAGTTCTTCCCTGTGAGGGTGCTGAGGCGCTGGCACAGGGTGCCCAGAGAAGCTGTGGCTGCCCCATGGACCTAGGATGAGACTTGCACGCTCACATCCCTTTGTGGATCCCGCAGATATGTAATGGTTCAAGAAAAGGCCTCTGTTGACTGCTGAGCACACAAGTCCCCATCTGCTGTCCCGTCTGATCACACCACCTGGGAAAAGCCTTGCAGTGAAACCAGAAGAGCCCAAGCACAGACGACTGGTGCTATTTCTACCCAGCAAAAAGCAGGAAGTCTGGAAGTGAATCCAGGTGACCTGAACACAAGTAGGAAGCCTCCATAGAAGTGACTGCACCAACCGGCCAACCTGCAAGGATGACCCAAGGCCTTGGAGGGAACCAGAGACGATCCAGATCCCAAGAATAGCACTACTTTAATTCACAGGGGGGATCCAATTAAAAATATAAATCATCTTGCTTTGGGCTTAGAGTAAAACGCTGACTGCAGGAGGAGACACCTGGGCAGAGCACTGGGGGCTCTCCAAGGGCGGTTCTTGCCCCCCCCGGCTGTGCTGGACTGTTTGGCACAGGGCTGTGGGCTGGCCAGGTCCACTCCTGAGCTGGAGATAAGGCTCTTCTTCAGCAAGGGGCAGAGAACACAAGAGCAGAGCACCGGCATGGGAAGCCAAGATGAGAACTGCTGCCTTGTCAGGAGGCAGCAGGAGGGCAGGAGCAAGCAGCGATGGAGGCCGGAGGATCCCCTCCAGCTACTTTTCCTTGAGGAACATCTCATGAGCAGCACGGATCCTTCAGTCATGGCTCAGGGCAGACAGCCCAGGGCTGAGGCACTGCCCCAGGCTGGGGGCTGCCCTCACCCCTCTGCAGGGAGACCCCGCTCCGCTCCGCACTCACACCGACACTGACTGAGAGCTGCCCCAAGAGCCGGGAGCAGCTCCAGCCCCTCGGCTGTGCTGGCATGGAGGCTGCTGCTGGTGCTGGAGACCGATGGGCTCTAGAGCCCTCAGCCTGGGCAGGGACCACCTCTGCCAGGGCCGGATGGGGTGACCAGCCTGGGTAAGGGGCGAGAAGCCAGCATGGGCTGTACAGAGACCCCCCGGTGCGACCCCATCCCCTGCCCGTCCCCATGCTCCCTGAGCTGCACGTGCAAGGGGACAGCCACAGCAGTGCTGAGCCATGCGGGGGGGGGGGCAGAGGTCCGGCTCTGCGGGGAGCAAAGGGGATTGGGGATGGGGCCACATGCTTGAAAGCACAGGGAACAGCAAAAGGCACTCACGCTGCTTACGGGGGCAAAGGGTCGTGCTGGTGACTCCCAGTCTGTTGTCAGCATCTGCAGCACCCGTGCCCATCACCAGTGCAAACCCTGCTTTCTGTGGGGGCTGCTTTTCCAGCATCCCATGGGAACTGCAGCAGCAGAGCCCCAGTTCAGGAGGCAGCGGGGCAGGGGGTGGTGAGTGCGCAGTGACCGGGGCCAGGCTCATTGGGGTCTGAAGGGGAAGTGACTCGGCTGCGGTGTTCCCACTCCTCTGTGGAGCTGCCAGCCCATCTCCCCACAGAGAGCACGGCACCAGGAGGGCACAGCCACCAGCAGTGTTAGGAGCCTTTTCCTGTCAGCCAGGACATGTCTCCAGTTCTAAAAGAGAGAACAAACCAGCAGCACTGTGAGATGCTTCCCAGCACGTGCAAGACTGTTCCTGATGCGCCTGGGCACTGCCCTCAGCGCTGGACACCGGTCCCCATGGGCTGAGCCCCATCCTCCACCCTCATTCGTATGTCACTACACCTATCCAAAACATCGTGTGTAGATCTGCAATTCCAGCTCAAACTGAGCTCAAACTGTGGTGTTTGGTGGGGTTTTCAACAGAACCAAGCCCTTCCTGCATTCAGCTGGGAATTCCTGTGGAAGCCACCCAAGGGCAGGCATCTCCCTCTCTGAGCAGCATCCCAGCCAACAAGCAGCTGCAAAGGGGATGTGGCAGCCATCCCCACCAGCTCCAGCCACCCACAGCCCCGCACCCAGTGCACCCAGGATCCCAAACCCAACGTACTTGCCGTGACGAACAAACAGCCTGAAAGGAGCGAAAGCAGCAGGAGACAGAGAGAGAGAAGACATTCAGGTTCAGGTGATCCTGCCCCACCACAAGGGCCAGCCAGGCTGCCCATGAGATGCCACCTCCCTCCCAGCCAGCAAGCACCTCCCGATGCACTGGGGCACCGGGCACGACGCTGCCTGGCGGCTGGGTGGACCCTCAGCACGGTCCCAGGGGTGCCTGGTGCACTGAGCATCCTGTCCCATGGGATCTGTGCAAGGATTTGGATCCCGGTGCTCAAGACAAAGCCCTTGTGTGCAGGATGTGAGAGCTGGAGGCAGCTGGGGGGGAGGACAGACAGTGACAGGGGGACCGAGTGAGCGGGGCAGAAGGCTGCAGAGAGGGGAGCGGTGGAGGAGCTGCCCAGTGCTGTCGGGGTCCTGCCCTGGGGTGCTCAGCCCTGCCCTGCACCCCCGGCCTCTGGGGCCCTGCCCCGGCACTGCCAGTTCCCACAGCACCATTACTTACTCCACATCGCGCTTCCGGATGGTCCTGCCGGCAGCCAGGACCTCGGCCACCTTGGACACGATCGGGTCGTAGTTCATGCTGGCCACGGCCACCACCTCGTCACTCCTAGGACCAGGCAGAGCATGGGGTCAGAGCAGCCCTGCACAAGCGCAGCTCCAGCACCCAGGAAGCACATGCTGGAGAGAAGCGGGAAGCGAAGAAACATCCTGGACCTGTCCCAAGGTGTGGACACCGTGGGGCTGTGCTGATGGGGTGGGATGAGGGGCAAGAGAAAGCTGGCAGCTGGCGCAGCAGGCTGGCCCCACCGTGTTCTCACATATGTTGGCGTGGTGAGCATCACTAGGGTGCCCAGGGGATGCAGACAGCTCGGGGCACCCTGCAATCTGTGAGAAAACACCAGCAAGGGTGGACAAAGCCCTGGACATCAGCAGGGATGCGCAGTGCTTGCTGCCAGCCAGGGAGGTGATCCTGGTGCTGCTGCCCTGTGCTGAGAGAGGGGAGAGGCAGGAGGTCAGGATTTCCCTGACAGCATGCACCAGGAGGAGAAGAGTCTGAACCGTCGGGTGAGCACAGCAGAAGGAAGCACGAGGGGATTGTCCATCTGGGGCAGTGTCCTCAATAAAAAGCATTAGCACCAGCCAGAAGAACTGACACCAAATGAGAAAAGAGGGAGAAATGCTGTCACAGAGGCAGGGACTGGGATTGCAGCCTAGCAAAGCAGTGGGGATGAGCTGGCCAGCGCTCCCCCAGCACCTCTGGCTCTCAGGGGGTGATGCCACCCTGGTACCCAACAGCCATCTCCAGAGCCCATCTTGTGTGGCAGAACATCAGAGTGCTGGGCAGTGCCCCTGTGTGCCGGTGAGTCTGCCCAGGCATGCTAAACTGTGCTGCATGAGCAGCATGTGCACAGAG
>JBCJKH010049635.1:0-14942 GCA_039877255.1 Loriculus beryllinus
GCTATGAGGTCTCCACGCAGCCTTCTCTTCTCCAGGCTGAACAGCTCCAACTTTCTCAGCCTGTCTTTGTATGGGAGATAATCCAGACAAACATAACTGAGGGAGGTGAAGAGAAACAAATACTTGTAAAATAAGGTTCCCCTCTCAGGGAGGGCAAACAGAGCACCTGGGATCCTGCTTTCACGTGCCATTGCTAGTCCTGGCCACGCATGCCCGTTCTGCAGCTTCCCTGCTCCTCCCCATCAGTGAGCCAAGCTGAATTATTCCAGTAAAATTATGTAGGATGGGGGGAGGCTGGGGTGAAAAAAATTAATAAATAAATAAAAAGCACCATTTAAACAGAAAACAACAACAAATCTAGGCAATTCCAGTGCTGAGGGTTGAAATGTACTCTCCAATAGTGCTTGCAGACAGGCACAGGCACCTCTGCAGCAGATAGAGCATCAACACCGGGCTGTAAAAATGGAACTCAGCTACAGCAGAGTTTAAAATAGTAAAATAATAAAAAAAAAATCCTGCATCAAGTTCCAGAAACCCTCAAGTTTTGCTTGAAGGCACAATCTGACTTCTGCAAGTAATAAAGAAATGGGGCTAGCCACATCGAGCAATCCAGATCTCCTATCATCAGCTCCTGTGTGTAGTCTGCAGCCTCTCAGGTTCTGCTGTGTAACCCCACGATCTCTCTCACAGGCTGGTAGAGTGACATGCACTATAACTCAGGCATTTCTCAGGGAGCAATAGCCAGTAACACTAAAAAGCCAGGAACATCCTGCCAGACAAGCGTAGCCCTAAGGGCAAAAGCACAGCATGCAAGACTGGTTCCTGTGTCTTCTTTTCAGTGAAAACACCCAAGTTGGAGCTTTGGGAAATACTAAGAATTCCTTCAGCTCTCATATGAATCAAATGTCGCTGCAACTGAGCTGCAAATATTTACATCTTAAGAAGCATTAGATGTTATATTTACAAACATATTTCACGTTCTGTACCTTCTAGCTGTACATGACCCAAAAGCCTGACCTTGCAATACGCTTATGCTGCAGGTTCAGCTGTCAACAGATGCAGCAAAGCCAGCGGTGAACCTCTCACAGATGTGTTGGCAAATCGCTTTGGTCACAGACAAGACTGAGGTTGTAGCCTGTTTGTCTCTTCCCAATCCTGAGGGATGACTACACATTGGCCTTAGAATTTTCTTACTGCACGTACGCTTGAAAGCAGTAAATAAACCTACTTCTCTGCAGCAAGTTGATCAAGAAGATATACTTTGGGGAAAAAAAAAGTATTCTTAGTAATAATTTAATTCATTATTCATGTAGGAATCATCTCCCCATGTACTACTCAACTATGATTTGCTTGGGACAGAGAAAGTCAATGAGAAAGCACAAGAACAACCACCCCTTTAGTTTCAGAAAATTATGCTCACAGCATCCACAGGAAGATGAAAGGGTCTCTATACAACAACTTGCCGAAATAGAAACACGTGAGCTGCATCTTTGGAGTTTTGGGGAGGTTGTTTGTGGGGAAATATGGGGGTGGAAAGTAGCAGTTCTTCACTGTGGTTAAGGTCTCAGTGTGTGCTCTCGGGTCATCACATGCTGCTTCATAGCTGAGAGAGTTGGGAAACTCTAGCAGCAGTATTGAGTATTAGCTTCTCCTTTCTACTGCAGTCAGGAGAGAAACCATGTACCTCATTTCTACTCCACAAAAGGCAGTTTCTCTTTCCTTCCTTCTGCATTAGCCAGTTTCACATCAGAAAATGCAAGTCCTCACTTCCCTCCAGGAAGATGGCAATGTCATGCATAGCTGCTAAACATCAAAGCTGCAGCCTTGAGCACAACGAAGGAGGAATTGGGAGACAGAACACAGGTATTCAACATGTGGCATTCTACTGGCACCATAAAGAGGTCTCTACAAAATGCAGACAAATAGAAAATAACTTCCTTCCGAAAAAAGCTTTGCTATCCACATTAAAAAGAATTACAAGAGAAAAAGGAAAGAAAAACTTCCTCCTGCATCTTGCAATTAGAGCAGTAAGAGCTGTGATGCTGCCTGTTAATACATGAAAGCCCACTATGAAAGGGGAATTCACACTAATGAAGTCTCCAAATGAACAGTATGTATCCACAGTGATTTTAATAGTTCAGCTTCTGAATCTTACACTGTCATCTGACATAAAAAGATTGTAATTGATTTATTAGCTACAAATATAAATTACACCTGGATTCTTTTTCTTTTTGTTTTTTTTGGCCAAGAATAAAAAAGTACTGTGTTTTCAATCTTCCGAAGTCAGAATCACAAGGAAAAAGATGATAATCATGTGAAAGCTGTTGAGAGTATACAAACAGATCATTTACATGCAAAATGAAATGGCAAGTCAGTAAAAATCAGACTCCTCCAAAACTGCTCAAATTATTGTCATTTGTACCAATTGTTAAGATCCACTCCCCTGGAAAGTGGCAAGTCTTCCTCTATAATTCCACTCACTTTCCCATTTTCATACACAAGAGCTTCCCAGAAACCTTCAATGGTCAGATTTGTTTGGCTGGTTGGTTTTTTTTGGGTTGTTTCTTTCTTTTCCACAGACACCATTTTAGTCTATTTATTCTTTGATTTTTCCTTTCTGGTGAACTGCAAGCACTTGTTGCTCCTCAGTTTGCTGGAGAGAACAATCCCTCCCCTTTTCTTACATCATGTAAATGGTTCAGGCACAACAACCAGATTTTGTCCTTTTTGCCGGCTTGTAGTCTGTAATGTCTACAGTTTGCGGTGGTCCCTCAGCCTTCTGCCGTACAATTATTGGGACTACCATGTCAAACACAGTTTCAAAGAGGTAGTCTACCTTGTAGCCTGTTTTAGCACTGGTCTCAAAGCACATTTTCTCAGCTGCTGGCACATCCTTCTCATCTAGCATTTTGTATTTCAGTATCTTTTTATAGAGCGCAATCGCGTCCTCTGCACAGACTTGTTTTCGCACCTTCGAGCTGCAGCTGGCAACAGACTTCTCGGGTCTATTTTCATCCGGTGGCAAAGCGCAGTCATCGGTGAGGTCAACTTTATTTCCAACAATAGCAAAAATGCAGTCAGCACTCGCACTGTCCGTCAGCGCCAAGAATCTTTCTTCCAGCTCTGTCAGGCTTTGGAGGCTGTTCACATCATACGTGAGGATCACAGCAGCTGCTCCTCTGCAGTACATAGACCCGAGGCCATGAAACTGCTCCCGTCCTGGCAAAGGTTTAAACACAACAATAAGTCAGTGTGCTGCAAGCTACATTATTAACTAAGTGAGAGAGTTCAGGGAATTTTAAGTAATTTCGTCAATTTGGATGGAGCAATGAAGGTAAAAATGTGTTATTTGTAGCATTTTCAGGTTTTCTTCTTCTGCTTTCCCTTGAGAGTGCAACTGTGCTGCAGAACAGCTTGGCTCACTGCCTGCTCAACTGCAGAACAGGGAATCTGTAAAGACGAGTGAGCAAGCCTGACACAACATTCACAGTTGCAGACAGCAGAAAAAGGTTTGGGTTTTTTTTATTAAACTGCATACTAGTTTATTTATGACACATTAACAAGTACTGCACTTGCATCCGCAGATGGCTCATTCCACCTCTTTAACAATTTATAAACAAAAAATAAGTTCTACTGTTTCAAATTCTGCTAGATCTTATTACTCCTATAAATTCAACGTAAACTTCCAAGTATATCCAGTCCAGAAATCTGGATCAAAGTCAGTAATCCACTTCTTCCTAGGTTTTGAAGGATTTTGTAAGCCCTATACTACATGCCCATAGTTCTCAGGTACATTTACTTTATAGGAAAATAATTGTCTTTAATGCTGCTATATATAGCCTGTATGCATTAATA
Organism: Loriculus beryllinus; assembly: GCA_039877255.1. Lineage (NCBI taxonomy): Eukaryota > Metazoa > Chordata > Aves > Psittaciformes > Psittacidae > Loriculus > Loriculus beryllinus. The sequence goes on from JBCJKH010049635.1 coordinate 3,856, forward strand.
TGCACCTATCTCATCATAAGTACTCACCCTTTTTAAGGATATTAAACACACACAATATAGAGAACCCCAACTACATTTTAGGAGTAATTTATCTTTTAGGTTGCCTCAACCACCACTCAATAACCAACAGTTAATAGTAAACATTCCTTCCTTCTTGTCACTCAGCAAATATATACCAGCACTTCCAGCTAAGCTTTGATGGTCTCCTTCAACTTTGTTCCTTGGAAGACAAAACTGACTCTTCTTTAAATTCTGGTAAGCAAACAACGTTCTTCAGTACTTGCAAAACAGCTAAGGGAAATGAGGCAGAAGACAAAGTGTTTCCTTTGCTATCAAGAACTGCAACTTTCCCCAAATACCTGCTACATGTAGAATTTACTGTAGCATGTTCACTTTACTCCCCAAAACTTGACTAAGAAAAAGCCAGAGCATGCTAGATTTCAACCCACCATCAGAGTCAACGTTAGGTCACTAAAGAAGAGAAGGAAAAAAGACAACATTACTCTTCTAAATATTTTAGAATCATCATCATTTCTCAACTCTGTTTTTACAGCCTCTTTGCACAGAGCCTCCATCTACAGGAAGTCTGGAAGCGATCTAGATACATTAATTTTCTGCACAAAGCTACTAACCACAAGTTACAGCATTGTGAAATCCTCATAAATAGCTGTGGAGTACGAAAGATAAAAAATTCATGCTGAAAAATACAGATCAGCATATATTGGAAAAGCACATCTGCACATGCACACTGTGAAAGTAACTTAGAGCCTATCTCCAGTCAGGAACAGAACTTCAAACTTTTGAGTCACTGTTGTGAGTCCTTTGACAAACTTCAGGACTCTGTGGCCAGAAAACAAAGTGTTCATCATTATCAGTAAACAAAACTGGAAAACATCAAACTAGAACAGTGAAGTTGTGACTGCCCCATCCCTGGAAGTGTTTAAGGCCAGGCTGGATGTGGATCTGAGCAATGTGATGGAAGCTGTCTTTGGCTATGGCAGTGGGGCTTGAAACTACACGGTCTTTAAGGTTCCTTCCAGCCCAAACCATTCAGTGATTCTATGGACATGAAATTCAAAGCTCACCATACCTTTAACACTGAATGAAATTTTGATAACTGCCAGAGAAACAGATTTGAAAAGGTTCAGAGTACACTATAAAGAGGTATAAAAAGAAGCTGGTGAGGATGCTCAGAAGTATGCAAAGCTTTTGCATAAGGTAAACTTGTGGAATCTCTCAGGCTGGTGAATGACTAAAAAAAAAAAGTATGAATGATGTCTATAAATTCAGACCTAATCCTGAGAAATTAACCCAGGAACAGCTATTTACTTTCTCATAACACAGAAAATGAGGATTTCACATTAAAAAAAAAATAAAAAAAAATTCAAAATCCTTGTGTAGTTTACTTTCCCACACAGTGAAGAACCGGCAGTAAGTGTTACATGACATTGCAGAGGTCAAAAATACAATGAATGGAGTACAGAAAAGCATAAGAACTGCTTCTGTGCAATTTTGTATACTCTCCAGCTTGTTTCCCCCCATCAAAAGAAATTCTTTAACCAATGAGCTGGTAGGTAGGAAAACGGGGAGGTGGAATTGGTATGACCTTGCTTAGGTGTAAACAAGTAAAGGCAAGAGAGAGTGGGTTATAGGGAAGGGGTCAGTGTCTTTACACTTTCTCCTCCAATCTCATGTTCAGAGTTGTGCTTTCAGTTGCACTGCAACTGAGTCTTTAAAAGTCTCCAATTTTTCAGTAAGAGTTTGTGCTGCAACCTACTTTGTTTTCATCCGAACTCTGGTTATACTACAGTCTGGAAACCACAATGGAACATATATCCTCCTCCGTCCTCCCACTTCAGATGCCTAAGCCATAAAATCCAGCTCCCAGAATGATTTTCTACAGCAACCGGGTACTCGAACAATACTATTACTTGTTTTATGGAATTTGTATGCTAATCTAATCTTGCACAGCATAATATAACCATTACATTTTTAAACTCTTAACTACAAACTGGCTACTTCTACAACTAAGATACTGTTGAAAGGGGGAAAGAAACAGTAAGAAGAATTTACCTTGCATAAGGGATTAATTATGTCGGAGGAATTACAAATAGTCTCTCCTGCTCACCCACACAGCACAATCTACATGCAGAAAAAATGCATAATGTATTTTTACAGCACAGTTTCTTTGTACACACCACTTCTGGCGCTTAAGGACTGGAACAACCCCAGATGTGGAAAAAACCTCAAAACTACACCAACTATTTAAACTAAAAGCTTATCTGTCCCTAAGGTGTCAGGCAAAATAATATCAGACATTATGGAGAAAAACTTACTGCAAGAGAACAGCCCTTTCTTAAGGGCCAGTTACTTCTCTCCCTGGACCCATCTGGTATCACTCCAACCACGTACATTTCCCACAGTTACCTAAATTAAATGGTAAACCCTGAACTCCAGAATTAAATTATCTCACTCTTTCAAAAAACAAAGGTAACAAGGAAGAGCACCAGAACTATCAAAGAACTTGCTATCAAAGGAAGTGTAAGAATCAAATCAACCACAAAGGCACAATGTTAGGGAAATTTCTTGAAGTCAAGCAACCCAAAACTAATTTCCAGTTTTCTTTTCATCTTTATATCTTGTCTTGTGTACAGCAGTTCAACTACCCTACGGCATTATCACTACCTACAGCACCATTAGCCTTTCAGAGGCTCTTCCAGCAAGTCCATGAAGTCTTGTCGGAGAGTTCACCCATCCAGGAGCAGCGCAGTCAAGCATTTTCGAAGGCGATTGTCATGAATCAATCAAAGAATTTGAGGCAAATGGACTTCAGAACCATATGGTTCATGAGAAACCCAAGGAAGAAAGAAGGGAAAAGCAGACCTTGTAAGAGACCAGCCTTATAAATACTAAAGGCTAGATTTAAAGTGTGCAAGGACTTGAACTTAAGGCTGAGGCTTTAGTCCAGCCAGCCTCCTACAGCACCCCTGCCTCTCAGCTGGAAGACAGCAGCCCACATGAATGCTTTCTCTGGATGGGATCACAGCCTGACCAAGCATCCTCTTCCCTTCCTTGCTGTGGGATCAATTGAAAGCAGCAGTGCCCCAATCTCCTCTTTGGAGCTCTCTTCCTGCCCACCATCCCTGAGGGTGGTACCCAAAGTAGCCTATGAAGTTTCTATTGATGTTTAGGAGGGCAAAAGACTTCCTCCAGACAGATTTGAATGTTTCTTACATACCACCTCTTCAAAGGCTTTCACCACAACTTCTTAAGTAGCATAACTTCCCACACACACTCTTTTAAAGAAATCCTCTGCTGGAAGAATAAGTTTTAAATCTCTTGGTGCTAAGCACATACAAGAATGCAAAATGAAATGTTCCTTTAAGTCTTGAGGGAATAAGACACTAGAAATACATAGGAGCTAAAAAGGTCTTCCAGAAAGTAATGAAAAAAGTTGTTACTCTGATATTGCAGTCTGAGAGGGGTTCTAAATTTTGAGTTCCTAAAATAAATATGTAGTGTGAAAAAGTACACAAAAGTGAGCAAAAGCAGCACACTACTACTGCATTAAAAACGAACAAGAGAGCAAAACTGTCCAGAAAGTTCCCAGTCTATAAATCAGGTATGTTCCAAGGATTTCCACTGTAATTTAAGCAAGACTGTAATTTGGACAGTAGAGAGGAATTAACATAAACAGAAGGTATCAGTTAGGTTTTGCCTTCAAATTCTCTTTCTCCTTTATAGGAGAGTCTGAACTTGAGTGTACACAGAGACAGGAACTGTGCCCTAAGGAGATGACTAAAATAGGAAAGAAAACAGAAAGTATAACGCCCATGACACAGCACAGAAATCAGTATTAGAAAGAAATAAGAGTTGAGGATCCAGCTGCAGTAGATAAAGGTTCAAAGGATGACCCTAACGCTCTTGAGTTACCTCAGTAGGAACATCCACGTGATCACAAGAGCAGACAAACAAGCTCCCTTTTAAAAAGGGAACAACATTTCCCTCTGTTTGCAGACAAAGCACTAAAGTTGTGACCCTTTAAAGGGCACTAGGGGAAACAATTTTGCTAGGAACTGAGATTTCTGTTTGTGCACATACACCAAGATATATACTGACTATTAAAGAAAAAACAATAAAGGTCCACAAAGGTTTCAGAAAAGTTTCCTTGCCCAGAAGTGAGTCAAGCTCTCAAGTTTTGACAATGATGAAGTTTTAGTTCTTCATTACCTTGTTCAAGATTGGTATTAATTTATTCTAGGTGGCTTTATCACATTTCCCTTGAAGTCAGGAGCTTTTTTAAGAAGCAGACTATGCCTGTGGTTACCTGGGGATAAAAATAAAGCTCTCCATCCCAAAGGAGTAACACGGAGAACATAAGTAGGAGTTAGTTGAAACAAATGAGTCAGAAAGCACTGGAGCGCTCAATTTTTATATATCCAGAAGCTATCTGAATACATGATTTCCTGATCCATTAGAAAAACACCAACAGTTGGTTTTCCTCCAAGACAAAATTCCCCGAAGAGTGAAAGTCTCTGGGAGGGGAGAAAAAAAAACCACCCACAAAACCAACCCACACCGAACACCCCCCAAAAAACCCAACCACCAAAACAATTCAAGGTTGAACAACTAGAAAATTCATTTACACTCCCACCTTCACCTACTATTATACATTCACAGAGCTACAATATAGAAGATATTTGTGTAATTGAAGTTTCAGAATGCAAGATATCTCTAGCTCTACTAAAAATCAAGACAACATTTATTTTGTTTATACTTAGATATGAATCAACACCCAAGGTGTGAACTCTGCCCTAATTCAGGAGCTTCTATTTAAGTTACTAAAAATCAGATATATAGATGTCTTGGACGAAGCCAAGAACATAAACATAGCAAAATACTGATCTTTATACCCAAAGGGCTTTACTTTCATGTTTTAAAGTAAAAAGAGCTACACATGGAAAAAAATAACAACCACATGGTTTAAGCGAACAATGAACAAAGGAAAATCATTTAATATAGCTCTCCAAAGAGAAACCATCAGAAACATTCAAGAACATGGGCTCAATGTAACATACAATTGAGACAAGCCTACTCTGTGTCTAAACAGAACTTACTCTCAATTCCTAAGGCAAGTATCTCCATCTAACAATAAAAGAAGATTAAAACGGTGAAAGAGACCATCTCTTCCCTTAAACCTATGTATTTTTAACTAAATGAATAAATACTTTGATTTCTGAAGGAATAGGAAATTCCCAAAACCCTGCAAATATTGCCACTCTACAAACATGAATCGTTTTAGGCTTCTAAAGCTGCTTCTGTAAAACAGCAGTTCCGTGTGAGCAAGAAAGCCACATGAACAGAAGTAACCATTCACTTCTCACTTGGGAAAGATAAGAAATCATGATAAAACTGAGCCCTCTCCTTAGTCAGCTTTAATTATCGTATTAGAAATACCACACCTCCATTAACAAATGTTTCCCTTGGACACAAAAATCAGTGACCAGAATACCTAGAAATTATCCATTGTATAATCATTATCTATTAATTTCTTAAATTCCCTCAGTTCTGGTCTTAGAAAGTGGGGGTTATTCAAAAACAATTAACACTCCAATTTAAAACATGAACACACAAAGAAGCACCACCATGTTGCACACATGGTCTCATCAACACGCAGACATACACACACTCCTTATAATAGAGGTCATTCACAAGCTTATGTCCAAAGTTACTTGGATCCAAGCCTGACAGCATTTAGGTATTTATACTACTGCTTTTATACAGATAAAGGAAATATACTGCATGAGCTCTTCTCCTCCTCCCCTAGAGGCTGGCATCCAGGAGGGGCAAAAATAGATACAGGACATTTGTTTCAAGTGCTACAGCTATTGCCTCATAAAAAAGATCGCAATATTCAAATGAAGGCAAGTCCCAGATTCAAAGGAACCAACAATATATTTATATGTCTGCCACAGATGAGAGAGCTTTGCAAACCATAAACAGTGAAGCAGAAGGTGCTTTCTAATATGCTTAATGCCATGACACTTGAATAAAAGGCAGATCTCAAGAGTTCAGTATGCTGTTGTACAGCAGGAATGTAAGATTATTTTCCTGAACTGAAAGTGGCATTACCTTGTGTCACTGTAATACAGTCCCTGCTGAACTCACATGCAGAAATGCTATACAATCTGTCAGATTATAGAATAGAATTCAACCAAATATTAAAACATTCTATTTAACAGATCTGATTTTGTCTGAACAGCCTGATACGTTACTTGAGAAAATCCAACTACTTATCTAACTAGAGGCAGATAAAAGTCTTGATGGAACAGGAAATGTCTTGCCACTATAATCCCAAATTTATGAGTTATGGCACCAGAACAGCTTTTATCAAATACAAATACAGGGTGCAAATACAAATATTAAAGAGCATTGTTTTGGGTTTTGTTATGTTGTGTTGCTCTGTTTTATTTCTAGAAGTCTCCTAAACTACCATCAGTGATCCAGAAGTGGCTGGGATAACATGGTACATATATTTTGGGATGTGGTTTATTAGGGAACCTAAATTCTAACAGGAATCAAAAGTGAGAAAAACAGACAGCAATGAATAACTGAAGGGCTGTTTGAAATCATTAATTCTTAAACAAAATTGTAAAAAAAAAAAAAAAAAGGCACAAGTTTTTAATCTGTTTTTATTTTAAGAAGATAACCACTTGTCCCCTGCAAACTTATGCACAAATATTTGACAGCTATTAATGTATTCTCCATGAAATAAAAGGAGAGGCTGCAATAGCATTCAGGAAAAACTGGATGACATGTTTAGCATTACCAAGCATCAAGGCCTATTAACAGGGATCCTGTCTCCAATGTAATATTCAAGTGGAAAAAAAAAAAGAAATCTCATCCTTTATGTAACAAAGCCAACATCCTTTCAGGCATCCAAATTAACTATTAACATTCTGCCAAGAGAAGAGCACTGCTCCCTGGAAGGCTAGTCCACACCATCAGCTACCAGCATGCATTAAGAAAAGAAGCTCATTCTTACTTCCCTTGCTTGAGTTGAGGGTGCTAAAAACACATATCATTTATTTCTACCCCCTACCACACTCCACAAAAAAAACTAACCAAAAACAAAAACACAAAACCAGACATGGAAACAGATATGGAAAGCAGGACAAAGATGGAAAAGTTTTTAAAGAGCATAAAGACAAACTAGAGAGAAAAGAAACACCACACCCTGCATACTTTATGAGGCTTTGCTCTTTTTGCTTGTCCTAATACAAAGGCAGCATATGAATTCAATTTTTTTGAGTTGTAATCACCACCAGTACGGCTGGAAAATGAGTAAGAATAATAAAACATCCAATAAAAAAAAACTATAGCTAAATTTCTTTTAGCCTACTTCTTTCCCCTCCCTTCTAAGTGTAATAACTAAACTAAAAATACCTGATATGCCATACATAAGATCTGTGGGACTTGTTTCAGCAGGGACCAGAAAATATGAAGTATGTAAAAGATTTTGCCCTAAAATTCAGGAGGTAGGTGAAGTGGCTAGAAAGATGAGCCTTCCCATACAAGGATTAACAATTTTGCTAATAGTAATGCTCTCAAAATTCCTTTACAGATTAAAGCTTATTCCTGGTTTACAGCCTTTGCAAAAGGAAAGTCATCTTAACAGCCAGCTAAAATAAACGACAGCAGCAACTATTATTAATTTGCTTCTCCTTTTATGGTTTTCATCAGAAAAAAGCAATCATAATTCTATTTTGACTGTGTTCCCTTTTTTCTTCTTTGCTATGTACACCCAGACTTATTATAGTACAGCCTATTCAAGACCTGGCTGGCTGAGAGAACAACCTCCATCACACCCCTATGCCTACCGAGAATAACTTTTCCTTGTCAAACTTGAACAATACCAATAGGTCAAGCAGTTTCAACTAACTCCTTAATCGCTGTTAAAACAACAATTCAATTAACATTCCAAAAGTGATACTTTGGCAAAATTCACATAAAACTATTCTTCCAAAGAGGTTCACTTAAATGGGCCCTTTATTGTTAGGACAAACAGCACACTTAGAGGTTATGCAAGAATGATGTCAGCGTGATGTGCTGCACATCACATGCTGAACTCTAAGATGTGGTTAACGATCTACAGGATCATCTGAGCTTTATCTGAAGAAGATGGCTTGTTGGCATACGTGCTTGTTGTGATAACACTTTTCTTCAGCAAAAGGGCACACAGAAAACCCTGTCTAATAAAAATGGCAGAACAGAAAAAGGGTATTATTGCTACAGGGTTAGTTTTATTTCATACCCTTCAAGAGGTTTATTTTCCAAGGCATGTACTGATAGAAGCTCCGCAATAAATGTCTAGTCACAAAATCTTTCTGATGTGCCGGAGAAATGACTCAAAGGACACACAGCCTTTACCCACAGTATACCTTTAAAGAATCTATGACATGGGTAAAAAAATTGCAGTGGTTTTGACAGTTAACAGTGTGATAGTATATGGAGAAATGTGCTTTTAAGTAAACGCTTAATTTTCTAAAGGCAGCTAAACTAAATTCTGATTCCTAACGGCTTACGGTGGTTCTGATCAATCTGTTATGTCCTGCAGAGCACACTGAGTCACAGAGGTATCAAAAAAAGCTGATTACCCACTCACCCACAGCTGAACTATAATAAACATCCCTCAGTCATCTTGTCAAATCCTGTATTATTCACTCATGAGCCAGTTTAAATTTTCCCAGAAACTTTTAAATCCAGCCCTGAACATTGTTTGTCCATTTTCAGTCCGTAACTGGCAGTGAAGACTTCCATTACTGGTTCCCAAAGACAGACCTTTCAGATACACTCAAGGGAAGAGAGAGAACAACTTAACATAGAAAAGAAGAAAGAAAACAAAAGGCAAAAAACCCTAAAATCACAGAGCAGGGCCAGAGATCAGACTAGAATGAGAGCTACACTTGATCTCCTGCGCAATGAACATGATAGAATTTCACTCAGCCTTCATCTTGTGACTGAGAAATTTATATTCTATAACGCAGCCAAAGAAAGAAAAGTTAATATCCCATAAATTAGCTTGTTATAGGTCAGCTTTCAGACTCTGAGTTTTGGTAGACTTTCAGCTCCATGAAGTATCTTCTTAAAAAAAAACCAAATGAAACCAACACCACCACTAAAAACCCACCACATTCCCCAAAACCCAGAAAACCTCAACACTCCTCCCTAAAACGTGTTCCTGTATAACCTAACCACCTTCTCGTTAGGCCAGAGAAACCAACATTTTTTCATATTCAGGCTCTTTGCCCCTAGCAGATTCCTCTAGATCATTAACCATACCTGTAGCTCTTTTCTCCAGTCTTTCCCTATTATTCTATAACCAGGACTGTCCCACCAAAGCTAGGAGGTTACTGAAATTCTTCACTACTTTCATCCCTCTTTACACTCGGCATACTCTTCGGAACAGCTCATGGGCCATGGGACACCACGAGGTACCAAGGGCTCAGTTTGTCATCTACTACCAACTCAATGGACCTTGCAAAATACATATTGTTGCCCAAAATGAATTTAGCTTAACCTTTCTTACTGGAACAAGAAAAAAAGGGGGGGGGGTGGGGGGAGGAAGGGGAGGGGAGAAAAATAAAAATCCACCTATTTGTAGCTAAAGATCTCACTGACATCTCAACAACCCTAACAACCTTTCTCATTTAGCTGGATAAGACTTTTTTCAAACTACCCATTTTATTTAGGTCTCTTGATGTACTTGATAAACTCTTGATGTTTATTTTTAAGAGAAGAAAACAACCCCAGAAGCATCAAGCAGTTCATTTATTTTCAGCTGTCAGAAAGGGCAGAACCTTGTAGAAGATCAACAGAACTGAGCATAGCCCCCCAGACCAGCAAGCACATCTTGAGTGCATCCGAAGCACAAACTAAAAAAACCAAGACCAATTTCCCTCTGAAACCTCACAGCTGTGTAGGAAGAGGTGTTATCTCAACACCAAAGTCTGGCAAAAGAAATGAGGGCACGCGAGATTTATGGGACATTATCATCCTGTCTACAAACCAATGCTCCACCAGAATGTGAGCTGAAATCCAGCATCAACACCATCTCTACGGAAAAGAAAACGTTGCAGGATGCTTGGGAGTTAAATTTATGACAGAAAATTCAAGCCCCTTCGGATTTACTGTGGAGAGTTCTACAGGAAGCAATAGCACAGAGCACTTAACTGCAGCAGCAGAGCTTGACAGTCAAGTAGCACCCAGCAGTGGGTAACAAAGAGGCCAGTTATGGGACAGGGCTGTAGAACAGCCTCATCCACGTGAGACACCTGGCCCCGGGTTGTGCAAAAAGCCTTTCAGCTGTAGCACTCACTGGAACACCAATCCGTCTCCTCAAAGAAAAGTCCCTCCTACAGAAAAGCAATTCATATTCCACAGGATGAGTACTAAAAACAGATGTTTTTTCTTTCCAGTACCTGAAAACTGATACTTTTTCCTTAAATTTACAATTCCTTTCCACAGGGGAACAGGCACTGCAGATGAGCCCACTTCTCCACACAATTGCAAAGCAGAGGCTCTTACCAGGTCCTTATCTTCCGAGTCACTCAGAACAGAGATCTTTTAAGCCCACACTCCCTCCCAAAGTTTGCTCTTCAAACCGAGAAGCAGGTCCTTAGCTCAGGCAGGAATGCACAGCCAGGTGTATTTTAACATAGTTCAGCTGGCACTGCGGGGCCAGGAGGTCACTCCACACACAGTGGATGCTTTATATTGCTCAATAAGGAGCTGGCAAGTTAACCTGGTGTGCTGGTTTTGGCTGGGATAAAGTTAATTTTCTTTATAGCTGCTAGTATGAGGATATGTTTTAGATTTGTGCTGCAAATCGTGTTGGTAACAGAAAGATGTTTGAGTTACTGCTGAGCAGTGTTTAATAGAGTCAAGGTCTTTTGTGCCTCTCAGTGCACCAGCGAGCAGGCTGGGGGTGCACAAGATGCTGGGAGGGGACATAGCCAGGATAGCTGACCCCAACTGACCAGAGGGGTATCCCACATCCATATGGTCTCAGACTCAGCATATATATA
>JBCJKH010049635.1:17210-36499 GCA_039877255.1 Loriculus beryllinus
GACGGGGCTTTGAGCAACCTGGTCTAGTGAAAGTGTCCCTGCCCATGGCAAGGGTTAGAACCAGATGATTCTTAGGGTCCCTCCCAACCCAAACCATTCTAGAATAATTCTTCTTAGTATTCACTTGGACAGATAGCCAGCAGTGCTGTTGGCTGTCCAGAGTATTTCAAATGCAGATCAGAGAAGTAGAGAAGGAATGTTTGGAAAGAGCATCTGTTTGAGCCAAGAGGCAAAGGTCTGGCATTTATGGAGGATGAATGTTTTGTTGTTGATGAAAGCACTGTTACCTGGAGCCAGCCAGTGTCAGAGCCTGGAACAATGATCAGTCCAGACTCTCTCCTGGTTAACAGGAGGGAAATCACTGTTCAGTGTTATTAAGATGTGGTTTATCTTAAAGATTGCAAAGACTAGAATTTTATGAAAGAACAGTTTTTTCTCAACACAAAATGTTACACAGGTGGATTTTTAACATCATTACAATGTATGTGCTAACAAGTTAAACAGAGGGAGTTTAGACTGGATATAAAGAGGAAGTTTTTTACTGCAAGGGTGGTGAGGCGCTGGAATGGGTTGGCCAAGGAAGCTGTGAATGCTCCGTCTCTGGTGGTGTTCAAGTCCAGGGTGGACAGAGCCTTGCGTAGCATGGTTTAGTGTGGGGTATCCCTGCCCATGGGAGGGGGGGTTAGAACTTAATGATCTTAAGGTCCTTTCCAACCCTAACTATTCTATGATTCTAAGTTATAGAAACAGATAGAATGCAGCATCCAGAGTTTATTGTATATATAACCCTTATAAATTATTATAAAATATATGAACAAGTTTTGCTAAGACAAAAAAGGGTACAAAAATGGCTTTCAGGATCTTTCCCCAAAGATGAAATTGTGCTTACTATTCATCTTGTCCCTCCTGTGCTGGGCTGTACATTGATTACTCTATGTAAAAGTATGTATCCTTTCTGGGAGCTGTCATACTGATACTGTAGGTAATGTGAAGACAGGGGTTGAAGAGCATAAAAGCAGAGTGCTTAGTATTTGTGAAAGTCTCCAGAAAATGTACTGCAGCTTCATAGATGCATGTCTCTTTTGGATGCATATTTGAGGATAACAGCAGGGCCAACAGGGTGGGAGCTGACATGATGTGTGCTGGAAAAGCCTGTTGTCAAGGCTTTTTGAGACAGGAGTACGCAGAAGTCTGGTCTCTTTCCTACAGGATTTTTGCAGGATTTATATTCTTAACCCAGGAATCCATGTGCTGCTTTATCTTTCTGTTGTGTCTCACTCAGGCTTGGATCATGCTTCCACAGACAGCTTTTCTCATGAGTTAAACCTCCAAAGTATTTAATCTTGAGACAAGGTTGTTAGCTCAGTTTCAGTAAGGCTCGGTGCAGAACTGTGCTGTTGAATGGTATTTCATTATCTGTAACAATAATAACTGAGAGGAGAAACCATTGTGGGGACTAGAATTTGGTAAAATTATCTCTGCGGCTGACCAAAGCATGACAAAAGACAGTGTTTAACAACACAATAAAAGTTGTTTGTGCCTTCTTTTCCTCCATGTGAAGGAAGAAACACTGTGGTGTGTTTAGGGATTGACCCTACCTTCTCTTTGCAAAGTGATGAGACATAAGCACTGCTTATTCGCTACACCAGCCACAGGCATCTTCTGTGCTCACTTCACACTCTTGAACCCCCGGAGGAGAGGTACCATTTTGTGACCACAGGATCGCAGTTATAGAATGAAAGTGCAATAGTTTTTTGGTTCTGCGGGAGAAAAAAATCACAGTGGCAATGGAACCAGCAGCTGTGAAAACAACTCCCATACCCTTCTGCAGGAAAAAGTAGAAAAAATTATATTTATTCTGAATCAGCAAACTTGAGCATTCAGTCAGGTTGTAAGAAAAATGGTAGGACAAGACACTACTTACATTTTATCATTGTTTTAAGACAGGTTTTTGAAAATTGCTGGTCCACTCCCTCACGGTTGGTTGGTTGGTTGAAAGGAAGAAAACAAGGAAGGAAGAAAGGGTAAGTCATTGTGGAAAATATGTTCTGCCACAGTAGCATATAATTATGTGACAAAAAAAACCCAACATCAGGCTGTGCTGCAGGCAAGACATTGTGTTTTATTTGGTGGACATGAGCATAAGTGACATGTTTCAAAACTGTTAACTCCCTCTAGTTCTTCTTCTCTGCTTATACTCACAAACAGTCCTGTTCAAAAATAGTCAATTCTTGGAAAGAGACTTGAGTTGGCCAGTTCTGTTTCTAATAGTTTGCTTGTGGAATTAAGGGTGCATGTGCTTCGGCAGCTGCGCTCTGAGAGACTAAAAGCAGGCAGGCTGTCTCAATAAGCAAGCAGTAATTTTTAACCAAGCTAATGATATAAAATTGCTCTGTGTGGTGTGTTATGGTAACTAGCTTAATTCAGTTTTCAAAAACCAGTGTGGGTCATTCTAGGTATTCCTGAAATGAACAGGCAAGAAAGCACTTGCAATCCAAATGATCCCTTTTTGAAATGCAGTATTTTCCTCCAGTGGATGAGACTGAATGCGACAAGAGCATTAACAATGGCAGATTCACTTGGGGTTGTGGATCAATGCCTTAATTCTGATATGCTGCAGGCCATTTATGAAAAAAGTGAGCAATCTGCAGCTGAGGGTGTAATCTCATTTCTTTAATTTCATCCTTGGCCACCCCACCAGCTAACAGTTGAGGTAAAAATTAATTGCCTGCTGAATTTAACAGTTGAATTTAACACTTTTTTTGATGTTACTAGGATTTGAGTGGGGGCAAATGGACTGCAATGCAATCCTTGTTGCTTCAGTTCCTTTCACAAGCTTTGCATTTGCAATATTGCTGAAATACATGCAAGCATCTGTTATTTAGTCCCTTTCCAAGGTTCCATCTGTTGAGGCAGGAGAGAGAGGTTTGTTTCTTGATATCCATAGGCCTTTTGAGATGCACCCAGTCCCATCATTTTTAGTAGCTGATGCATGCCGATTGATTTCTCATTGTTTCTATTTTCTTGACAGACCAGTGTATGAATTTTAACATGCCATATACTCAGTGACAGACAATAATAAAGCATACTACTTTGACCTTTTCAGCTGCCTGCACTTTAATTTACTGTCTGTTCTCATTCCCCTTTGTTTATGGCCCCTGAATATAACTGGCAAGGAGAAAGTAGAATGGACAGCTAGTCAAGATGCAGATCATTTAAAAGGCTAAATCATAGCTTTATCATTGTATCAAAGTTTATGGTCTTTTGTGGGTGATAGTGGGCATTAGAATAATGATAGCCCATTCTTTGCTATAGAAACATAAGTGGCAAAGTTCAGCTTCATTTGTAGCAGTTTATCGGCCAGCATCAAGTTTCAGCAGTGGCAGTATAATCTGGATTAAACCTTGTAGGAGTTAATGGATTTTCTCTGAGTTTTATGAATAAGCCTGTGTGATTTGTTTGGAAGTGGCTATGGTTTCTTTGTGTTCTCACCTGGCCATTGTTCTGACTCCAGCTTGATTTGCAATACCTAAGCCTGCTGCAGGCTATGTCAAATTTCCTCAACCTCAAAGTTATGAAGGTGGTAACTTGTCTGACTGATGCAGAGAACTGAAAAGGGGTAACGGCTGCCTGTGATCTTTCTCCGTGCACTTGTGAAATACAAGCCACAGACTCTGTGTTTGGTTGTTACCAGCACACAACAAAAATCCTGGTCACCCTTCAGCTTGATGCAAATTAAAAAGATATTTTCACTGTAAGAATGGTAAAAAGAGAACAAAATGCTCTGTTAAAGACTTGTTTGTGTAGGGGGGTCTGAGACAAAGTGACAGCCAGAAAGTGGAAACAAGTAAATAATAGATTAAAAAAACCTCTAAAATACAACGGAGTGCCTAATTTTTAACTCAAACAATTAAGAAGAGAGCAACAACAGATTTGTATGTCCAGATCATAGACCCCATTATGAAGAATGGACACATTGAACTTCTGAGGATTTGCACGACATAAGGCACTTAACTGCATGAAGCTTCAGTCCTATTGCTGAAGTAACCTGCATAACCAGAAAGGGAAGTCAGTTAGTCCAAACCCCTTGGGGAAAGGGAAGTAGGAGCTCAACTGAAGGTCATTGTAACCGGGGCACAACACCAGACAGGTACGTTTTTATACTTATGTCATTGAGTGGATTAGGAACGTGAGCTTAAGCAGAAAACAAAGTGGTTGACTCCATGTAGAGAAACACAGGAGTGTTTGTTCCTCATTATTACCCAGCCAATAAACAGCATTTAAGTATTTCTTTTGTTTTAGAGGCTATTTCAGTCTGTCTAACTTTTGCTTTGCATTCTTCATGTGAAGCACACGTTCGTTTCTCTTGCCATGCCTCCAAAACTGTTTGTTTGAGGATTCTAGTTAATATATTTTTACAGGAAGAACATTTTCCTGAAGGTCTAAATAAGCCATCCGTCATTTTACAGATAATAATAAATAGATAACTAATAGAATCATAACTAATAAAAAAATAAAATCTCAAATATTTAAATATCTATGGTTGAATATTATACATGACTAAAAATTCCTAAGTAGTCAGCTGCAGAATGTAAAACAAAAATATCCTGCTATTTCAGCAGTACTCAAGACTTACTTTTAAACTAGGTATATAAGAGCAGTTGAATGGCTGGATATCATATTTTCTCTGTATTTTGTAGGATTTTGCTGAAGCACAAAAACAGTGGCTAGGAATATTAAATCACATAACAGATTAAAAAAAAAATGCCAGTGGATCAATAGGAGAAGCTGATGGAACAGGCAGAAGTATCTACACCAGGTGCTTAATCAGTAGTAGACAAAATCATTCTAATCTGCAACTCATCAATTCATTAACCTGTAGAGCAGGAGGGAAGAAAAATAAAAAAAGAGAAGATACATTCTCTGTAGTTGAGGACATGACGAGGTATTTTCATAACAGAAAAAGCAAAACAAAACAAAAAAATAAGCCTATTTGTGAAAGTGTGGAACAAAACCAACCTCAGAGCATAGAAACATTAACTCGAATGTTAACTTGTTTAACAATAAAGATTTTCAAATGTTTCTCCTCCTGGAATCCTCTACATGAAGTTTCCACTATGTTACAAGCTAGACTGAACTGTACTCTTGCTCCGGTAGAATTGGTAAAAAAGGCCAAAGCTCAAATACACATTTCCTTCTTTTTGCTTTACAGAATCATAGAATCACAGAATCAAATAGGTTGGAAAAGACCTTTAAGATCTTCAAGTCCAACCACAACTCCAGGACTGACAAGCCCACCACTAAACCATTTCACTGAGGGCTTCATCTACATGGTTTGTGAACACTTCCACGTACCACTTCTCTGGGCAGTCTGTTCCAATGCCTGATCACGGCCTCCGTGAAGACATTGTTCCTAATATCCAGTCTAAACCTCCCTAGCACAGCTGGAGGACATTACCTCTTGTCCTGTCAGTTGTTACTTGGAAGAAGAGACCAACCCCTACTTCACTACATCCTCCTTTCAGGTAGTTGCAGAGAGTGATAAGGTTGCCCCTGCCTTTTCTTCTTCATGCTAAATGACCTGAATTCCTTCAGCTGCTCCTTGTAAGAGTTGTCTCCAGACCCTTTAATGCCCTCTTCTGGACCCAAAACACTATAAGCATTAATAAATTTAAGCTTACACAGGTCTTCAGGCTGTCAGCAGAGCTCTTCCATAACTGACTCCTTGGTGGCCCATGCAAAGCCAACTTCAAATCTAGTCTGCTTCCTAAGCAATGGAAAGATACACTAGAAAATTCACAAACACATCTTATGATCTATCTCCCTTTAAAAATGATGTTAAGAAGTTCTCATCTAAATTTGGGTGTTTTCCACAACCAGGTAGGATAGTCGGATTAGAAAATCTTGTGCGCTTATTGAGTTGGTGGTCTTAAAGGATGGCATTCTGGATCTCCTGTGGTGAAGGATGGCAAACAACTTAGGTTGAGAATTCATTCAAATTAAGAGCAAAAAACACCTCATTTCTTTTGACCACCCCCTGCCCTCAGCAGTACCACTTGTGTAAGTTTAATCACCAATTTAAAAATTTCATTTCCTAGGCTTATCTTCAGGTTCTACATAAGAATTTGTAGTTAATATGGCAGGTGCAGGAAAAAGAATTTATCACAAGTTTAAGGCCTTTCAATGAAATCCCAGATGTTCTACCCAGAGTTCACCTGAAAGAAAGCAAATCATTCAGACTTGGGAGAGAAAAAGATTCTTTCTGCTCCATAACTTTTAATGACTCCAGATACATCCACCACAGACTCAGTGTGGAGACCCAAACAAAGGTTACTTGTTTGGATATTTTGCAATAGTACCATGTGACTCAGATGAGGAATTACTAAGTGTATCTTCAGTTCAGACAGTGAAACACTGCCACAGGAGAAATTGCTTGGAAGCCCATATGGTTAATGGCTTCAACACAAGATAGTAATCATAGTAAAGAAAACTTGATCTAAGATGCAAATGTGTAAAGGTACTTAAGCATCAGGAACAGCTCAGCCAAGGCACTGTGAAGCTGGCTACGAGTCTCCCTGGCTTTGACATTTGTGCACTATAGTATGTATGTACGCGTGAAATGAAACAATAAAAGTATTCACCATACATGAGTGCTCAAAGAAACAAATATAAAACCATACAGCTAGCAGCTAGTTACCTGCCCTGTGCTTTTAAGCACCCACTGTGGCTTGCCTTCCAAGGAAAGAGTAAAAGTTGATTGCACAGTCAATAGAAAAAAGCATCTCAACCCAGACCACCTGGGTTCAGCCACCTAAGCATACCATACTAATTTTAAATAGCTATTTGTTTTCCATTAGGGAATGTGCCTGGTACCCAGAAATATCCGGAATTATGTCAACATGAGTTACTTTGTACACATTCACCTCCACGTTACAGCTAATGAAGCTTCTTGCTGTTCTGTACAGTGCTATTCACTTAGCTAGAGAGAGAACTACAGGGGAGAAAAATCATCACATCCTGTCTACGTGTTTTCCCCGCACGCTGTTGAAAGAGTGGTCATTTCTTGGACAGCTCAGGTTTACATTTCACAAATACTAAAGTCAAACTGAAGAGTGCAACGAGGCATTAATAACTTGTTTTCTTGCATAGAACACCTATTTATGCCTTTGTACATACTCAACTGGGAGACCAGTTTTACTGAAGTGAATAATCTAGCTCCTGGACACCCTTCTGAAATCTTCTACAGTTTCTCCTACTGCTCCTGATTCACCATCAAGATTAATTTCCATATGTCTGCAATTTTTGTCAGCAGCTTTGCCATTGCATTTACATTGTTTGACTGACCACTTTTCCTGTTCATGCCTCCCTCCCTCATATATTTTCAGTATTGCCACAAAGCAGGCAGTCAACACTTAGAAACTAACCTTTCAGCTGTCAAGTCAATTTTGAAAGAGATACCTTCAGTAAGCAGGGAAGAAAGGATACAATGCCAAAGGCAAAAACTCTTCATTATGAAGATTCTCAGTATCACTCTAACTTAGGATCTGGGGCTTTAAAACATGGCTTTAGGATAGATGTATTCAATCAATTCAAGGACTTGTAAAAACTCATTTATATCAGCCAAAGCTGAGAAGCAAAATTGTCACAGAAAAACAAGCACACAGGAGACTAGGCAGTTGAAAATGGTCAATATTAACCCTTTATCCCCCTTTTACAAGAAAACGCTAAAACTCAGGCCTCCCTCCACGCTAAAATTAGAAAGCAAAGATGACCTCTTTTGTTATAGAAGCTAAGGTGCCACTGAGGACTCCAAAGCTGCCAATGTTTATCAAGCTGCAACGCCATGGCACAACACTGGAGAGCCTTAGCCAGGCATAGACCTCTCAGGTCACTGATAATATTCAGAGAGAGTCTCACCAAATGGTCAAGTAGCTTCACACTCAGGTTAGAACAGCTCAGTCACTTTGCACACTATTATTAAATACCACATGCAGAGTGGGGATTTAACCTGGAGGTTAAATCCCATTCATACATGACATTTATCTAGGGCTGCACCAAGTATAACAAAGTGGCTCACCTTCCCCATTAGTTTGCCTTCCCAAGAGTTTGTACTAAAGCTACATACTGGAAACAAAATTCCTCCTTCAATAAAGTAAGTTAGCCATGGCTGAATAAACAAAGTGTGTTACTTTTTCTGTTTCTTTTTGATGTATATTTTTGACAATTTCTTCTGACAAGGTATTTCCATACTTTTACTTCATTTACATACAAAAAGCACTTGCAGCAGCAGTGAATTTACTACCTTTGACTCTGCCTCTGTATCACTGTATTTTTAAGTTGTGTGACAGAGAAAATCAAACTTCCTCCACACAATCCATTATCTGTCCATATTTTTAATCACTTCTTAAGTTACTCTGCTTTTTTCAGGAAAGATGCATCGCAGGAAAAACAAAAGCAATCCAGTGCACTGTTTCACATAACAAAACCATGGTTCCAGGGATGCTTTAAAGCTAAACCTTTATTCCTGCCTCTGAAGCTGCTTCATAGGCTTTAGGTACAGAGCTTGCTGACAGTGAACTCTCTTCAGGGCTTTTCCCGAGGTACACAAGATATTTTTCCTGGCAGCTAGCTATGTTGTCCCTTTGAACCTCCACTCTTATGATTTCCTTCTCAAGGCATGGGGACTATAACTGTACACAGTAATACCAGGAAAGTTTCACTACTCGTGTATGGTGCGTTGGTCTTCAGCTGTCGTTGGTTTACATGCAACAACTATGAACAACTAATACAGAGGCCAACATCATATTCTGCAGGTTGATCTTCCCAAAGGCAAACAGCAAAAACCCATAAGTCTTTTGGTGACAACTTGCCCCCAACCCATGCCTCACCAGCAACAAACATAAGGCACTTTATTTTCTGTAATTTCCGCCTCATATCTTGCTAAGCCCCTGCCTCTTGAGCACAAGTACACACTCAGCAGCCTTCCTCATAGATGATCCCCTTTTTGAGGTGACAACCTCTAAACCCTTCCAACAAGCAACTTCCTCAACTAAAGATACTTCATCACACATCCCAACTGCTTCTCTGTTCCTGTTTCATCAGGTTCAGAAGCACGCGCCTCAATGTCCTCTTCGGCTTTGACCAACCCACCTCATCATCTCGTCTGTAGCTCCTTTTCCCCTGTTGTAACCCTCTACTTCCAAAAGTCAAAATCAGCAGAATATCAGAGTAGCTACTATCAGTCTTCACTTGTGAGGAAAACACACCATTTCATTCTACTCTTTCTGTTTCAATACAATGAAGGACCATACTTCCTCCCTACTTACAGCAACTTTGTGTATTGTTCACCACGCAGGGGAGCACTGCCTTCCAAGGCAGCTGACAGACCAGCCCACCTGGGCTGACCTCATTCTCAAGAAATCCAAAAATCCTCAAAGCCTAGCTGAGCGAGGAAGGAACCCAACACTCCTTACCAGCCAAACACTCAGACCTAGCCTGAGAAAGCTCAGCACAGGCAGTTGCCAACACAACACTGACAATCAAAGATCAGAAACTGTGAGCGATTCACACGCGCTCACCAGCACCGATCCACCAGACATCAGCAAACTAGTCGCAAGAGATGTAAGCACTTGTTACACAGATATGCTGCAGCTGACCCAAGTCACAGAAAAGCCTTTCATATAGCCTTTTCCAGGCTATATTTATCTCCTTTGTCCCTACTAGCTCCACAAGTAAAAAAGTCACTAAAAAAAATCTCCAGGTGCAAAATGAGGGGTGGAGGGTGGGAAAATATGGACCGATAGCTGAATGTTCACAGAAGAAAACAGTCAAGTCAGTTCTTACATGCAGACAGCTAGCTCAAGATGAGAAGGAAGGAAAAGAAGGGAAGTTTGTCTTCCCTGCTAACCTTTATATTTCCCCGTTATAATGCTGCATTGACTATCTGTTGGCAAGGTCAAAACCCAGCCTCTTTCTTAAAATGTAATTACAGGATCATGAAGTGAACTTTATTAAACACTTGTCATTAACTTACCAGTTGCCTCCTCTACTACTGAGCCAGCAACACAGGGGACCACTAATAATCAAGAAAACTTGCTGCTGGAGGCACCACTTATCTGCCAGATAAACAAATGTCAACTTAAAGAGACTGAATCTAACAAATAAACAAGTTTTCCTCTTTGAAATACCAAGACATCAGAAAATACGCCTGAATACCCAAGACTCCCACAACATTGTTAGCTGCAGCCACCATGCATTAGTATTCCACATTTAATGATGGAGCAGGCCTGAGACCCTCAGAACTTCAGGATGTGTTTGCACTGCCTGAGATAAAAGGCTGTGTGCTAGCTCAGCCACATGCCATCAACACCCAGTAGGAAGTCTTGGTTTACTCCACAGTTGCTGTCAGCACTGCCTAGAAGTTATATATATACACACACACATATACATATATACAGCTTTGACATCCCAGCCCCCAATACTTCCATGTGAGAAAATTCTTCTAGCTGACACTGTTGCTTACCTTCCTTGGTTCAGAAAAATACTGCTTCAAACATACTGCTATGAGGGTCTCAAAGCATAGCTCCAATGCTTCTAGGTCTCTATCTAGCAGACTTTAAAATAGGCTAAGAGTTTACAGTTCCTGTCTTCTTCTATAGTTCATGGATTTTTTTTTTTTATTATTATTCATTTGAATTAACTGACCTAACAGGAAAGAAGTAAATATAATTTGTAGTATCAGAATAAATAATCCTCTGCACCAAGAATACAACAGTAGACCAACTATCCAAGCCTCTGGCAACAGAGAAACAGTCAAAAGCAGATGGCTAGGAAAAAAACAAAGAGCATAAGTACACGGCAAGCATATGATACCTGCCCCAAGTATACTTCCATCTGTGGCTTGTTTCCTTGACTTGAATGCAATTTCAAAATAACTTCTCTCATAATCAGATTGGAAAACTAGAAATGCTGAATTATTTGCTGTGTGCATTTACAGAAAAAACAATCAAGTCTGACAACTTCTGCATACCCATTTCACAAGATTTATGGCTAAGAACATGAAAAAATTACACTAGAGTAGGCATCTGATTTTCCCAAGATAAGGACGGGAGAGAACGTAGAGCCAAGAGAAGAGTCCCCCCTAGATTAACTGATTTGCACTTCAAACCTAACTTGGTAAAACAGGTCCGGTGTGCTCTTCTGTGATTTATTGAGTGGTAACACAGAACCATGCATTTTAAGCACTCTGGTAAGCAAAATTGATTCTTCCTGGAAAAGAATGTAAGATTTTTCTGAATAAGAGAGTGAGAAGTAATGCAAGATCAACAGAGTGATGGGTAAAAATGACACATTCTTTAAATAATTCAAAAGATAGGCAATTAAACTGAGGTAGCACTAATATCTATACATACTTAACTTTTGGTCCATCACTATTACTGCAACTATACTGATCAATCTCTAAAGTGTAATCTTGTAAAAACAAAACTCTATTACAGGAGATTATATTAGTGTATTGAAGCTTACACTGTTTCAGCCAACTTCCTAACCCAGACCAGAATAACAAATAACCATCCTAACTGAACTGGAAATAAAATACATGTGACTCCTAAGGAGATAAGTCCCCAAAATAATGCTGATAACCATCAACTAAGAAAATTTTAAAAGAACATGCATTCCAGTTACTCTTGCATGTTTGTGTATTTTACCAGAGTACTGAACTAGTGCAGTAGTCATGACCAGGTATCCCCTCATTTTCTAGGCCAAATCTTCTGTATTTCTGCTTTGTACATTGTGTGAAGTACGACTGGAGTATTAAGACAGAAATCTTGTGTTGGCACTCAGTATTTAGGTAGGTAAGATGGTTGCAAACATCGAACCACACTTTTGTCATATTAGAGAATTTTTTATCTCTTGGGTAATCTTTTTTTTCTGGATTCCACTATAAGTTTAGGCACACACAGAGAAAACAATGGATCTATATTTGATCACCTTACAACTGCTTCACAAGCACTCAGTAGTAGGCAATGTCAGGCTAATAAACAGACAGAAGAGCTAAATTTTAAACTCCTTCTTACTACAAAAAAACACCAAGCTTACTTGGTAGCCACCTGGCAGAGATAAGACAGTGACAACACAGAGAGGTAAGAGCCACAAACCAAGGACTGCAGGCACGTTGTGGCCAGCAAAAGTGCGAGGTCTGCACAAATTAAATAAAAATACAATAAATAATGCAGGCTTTTGAATGCCCTTGTTGACTCAACATTAGAGTTGCAGTGTCCACAAGGTTCCTTCCTCCTCCACCAGGACAGGAGAAAGCAGGTATGTCTCTTTCAGAGAAGGTTGAGGAAGATGTGTCACGCTGCCCTCAGTGCAACACAACTTTTCAACTGGCTTCAGTGATCCTGCCACAGAAGTCCTGCCAAGGCTTAGGAAGCAGCAGGAGCTTCTGCTGCAGTACTGAACAAGCAGCAGAAACATCCCAGGGCCCTGCTCCAGAGTGCAGGAGGAAATTTGGCTGCTGAGAAGGCTATGAGCCCTGAACCCTTGTGTTGCCCTGAGATAGGTATCACTTGGGTGTTTCAGGTACTTCCTCAACTAACACTGAATATAATAGTACAATAAGAATAAACAGCTGAAAGAAAGGCTCTAAAATCAGAAGAGGCCTTGGAGAGACTTACTTTATCACATATGATTAAAAAACCAAACAAACAAAAAAGCAGAAGGACGTAAGGGAAATTATCAAAGAACAAACTCACCAAGATAATTCTGTCGAAATAAAGCCCACTGCTAATCACTCACATGGGACTGGCTTACTAGAAACAGGCAGCAGTTGCCCACAGGAGACTCCCCACAGTAGGACATGACTACTCTAAAACTGAAGTAGATTTTTCTCAAAAAACGTGCAAAGCATGTAGAAAGTGTAACTAAACCAGGGCTGCTGGTAAAGAGCTTTCATCATAGTAACAGACTAAGGAACACAAGAAGCCAAAGTTCTTACACACCTCCTCCCCCCAAATAAAGTTTCTGCGTAACTTTCAGGCAGTTTCTTTCCCCCCTTCCTCCTTCTCAATTCCTGACGCAGGAAAAGCCGTTTTGGACTAGATTGTGACATGAAGTGACGCAGCAAATGAAGTTCCCTCCCAAACGTCACCAAGAAGAAACTGGAATATTGCACGACGCTGTAGCTCCCCAGTTTCACAAGAATTTTTGACCCACATTCTTCAGGTTGCCACTAAAAAACTTCAACAAAATTCAGCTGAACAGGAAAACAAGATATTTCTCCCACAAACAACTTAACAGGCAGGAACGTTCAGAGACCTCATTTTTCAGAGTAGCCTGGCCCTCTACATGATACTTCCTGACTTAATAACCAAGAGCGAGATATTCATATGACTGAGACCACAAACCACTTCTCCAGTCCATGCTCTCCCACCCCCATCCACTCCAGGGCTCCAAACCACAACCCGCACTCCTCCTGCATCCCGGAGATGCTGCCTGCCACAGCACAGCGGGCCAGACAACCCCTTGCTGCTCTCCCAGACAGAAACTGCTTGCAGCCCACATTCGCTATGCATTAAATCCTTACGTGCCGAGCTCTTCTTGCTGCGGTCAAAGAGCAAGCCACGTCTGAAGGGTTGGCGAGCTGTGCTCATTTGTCAGTCTGAGCCCGGCACCAGCTGATCGCGGTTGGACATTTAAAAGCATACAGCGAGAAGCGATGAGCAGAAGTTGTAACCTCGCTAACTTCTGTCTGAATTTGCAGTCAGTGCCGTCTACTCAGGCTAAAGAAAGCCAACAGGCATCCCGATCTTCTCTGTACCTCCACGTTTTGCAAAGCACATCCAAAAATACTATGGATTAGCAGCTGTAAGGCCCCTTTTGGCTCGTCAGAAATGTGTTTCTTTTCAGAGTCTGTCCTACTGCCAAACCATTCGTTTTAGCCTGCTTATTTCACAGCAGCCCCGAAATACTGCACTGAGCCCCGAACACCCGAGGGACATTTCCCGGCACCCCGCCTCCGCCGGTGCGGAGTGTGGTTCGCTTCTCCACCGCCTCCACTCCGGTTCTCAGAGAGGCGAACCACCGTACCGAGCGAGGTCACCCGACCCTGTCCCCTCAACAGCTCCTATCAAAATCAGGGAAAAGGACACCGGGCGCAGAATGACCGAAACACGGACGGGGTCACCGGGCAGCCCCCGCCTGGGACGGCGGCGGGGCAAGCGCCGCTCTCCCGCACCCACAGGAGAGGGGCAGCCCGGCAAGCGCCCCGCAAGTTTCTACGGCGCCCTTTCCGCCGGGAAACACCGAGAGCCCGCGGGGCCGGAGCCCGGGGAGCGGAGGAGTGGCTCCGGGCTGCCCCTCACCGAGCCCGCTAGAAGGGCCGAGCCGCGGCGGGGGTCTCACCGGCAGTGTCCCAAATGGAGATGTTGTAGGGCCCCCACTGCTTGAGGTAGAAGGCGCCGCCGACAGTGCTGACCGTCTCCTGGAAGCGCTTCTCCATGTAGCGGTGCAGCAGGGAGGTCTTGCCCACGTTCATGTCCCCCAGCAGCACCACCTTCCCGTCCGGCTTCTTCATCTCGGCTCGGCTACCCCCCGGCCCGCCGCCTACCACTCTCTGCCCTGGGCGCCCGCCGGCCCGCTCCGCTCCGCTCCGCTCCGCCCGGCGCGGTGGAGCCCCGGAAGCGGCGAGCCGAGGGCCGCCCTCCGCCGGCAGCGCAAACTTCGGGGGCTCCGCTAGAGCCACCGAGATCCAGCCCCAGCTCCGGCTCCTCCTACCCCTGCCCTCCGCCGGGGAAGGGGAGGGGACGGGCTGGAGCCCCGCTAACCCCCGCCCCGCCCCGCCCCGGGCCGCCGCTTCAGCCCTGCCCCGGAGCAGCCGGGTGGTGAGTGCCGCGTACTGGCAGCCCCGTTCCCCCCCGCAGCAGCGCGGCTGCTCCTCGGGCCGGAGCTCGGCCACGCCGGGCCTTCGCAGGCTGCCAAAGCTCCTCCGGACGGAGCAACGCAGACACCCGGCTCTCCCGGTCCCCAGGCAGAAAGCCTGCTTCTCCCGGCTCCTCCGCAGTAGCAGATGGAGAGGCGAAAAGTTGCTCCGGAGTCACGATCTCCCGCGGAGCTGTAACAGCCAAACCCTGGTGAGAAAGAGGTTGTGTGCAAAAACCAGGGGTTATTTTCCAGGTGGCAGGTCTACCCACCTTCACAGTCAGTTACGCAGCTGCTGTAATTCCGCTTAATTCCAGTTCAGGTGACAGAACTGAAATCGTTTTAAATACCTAGAGATCTAACCTATCGGTTTTGCATCAATCCTCTTTGCACCAAGCGCATCTGGGAAAACATTTTAATAGGACATAAACACGTTATGAACTTTGAGCAAAGAAAGGCATAATGTGTAGAGCCTGGGAAACATGAAAAGGGATAATCTGTAGATTGGAGGGGAAACAACTCTTACAGGAATTTGAAGAGAGCTGACCGGTTGTTTCCTCTCCCTCCTCACATGGAAGCGTTCAGATTGCAGCACTCTTCATTACAAATGAACATCACTTTTCATAATAAATGAACACACATCCTCACTCTCGCATGCCTCATGTTGAAACTGTTGGGATTCCTTTAGCCAGTCAAGGCTTCGCATTTATGAGATGCTTTGATTTTTGCTTACCTGTTCAAAAGGAATAGCTGTGTAGCAGTATTTTCTTTTTTCAAGCCATGCCCAGTTAATTTTGCTTATTCTGCTTTTACTTCCCAGATTTGCGGCTTTGCAGCTGTACCTGGTGATACACCATTTCAGCTCAGAATCAGATACCCACCAAATATTGCCCAAAAGAGAGGGGATGTTAAATTGTTTGGAGAAAAAAAAAAAAAAAAATTTGCGAGAGACTCTCAAATAATGATTTGTGGGATGAGATTCGGGGCAGTGTGAAATACTCTGTGAGGGAAGGTGTTTTACTTTCATTATTGTATGGCTCTATTTTGCTGTGGTTTGTGCAGGCACCTCAGATTTCCATTTCCTACCTGGATTCCCATCTGAATCTGAGACCTGAGAAAAAGAAACTCATTCAAAGTGCTTCTCAGAAGTAATGAAAGCAAGTAGGTTTCTTCTGGGTGCCTGGTACGAAGACATGAAAAGAAGAGATATTCTCTTTGCATGGATACTGTGCGACATAATTCCCATGTGCAACGTAAGTTACACCCTTTTGAAGTGGCAGGCACAATTTGGTAGAATCATAGAATTTCAGAAAGAGAAAAGAGTAATCGTGTATCAAAAAATTTTGACCATGAAGATCTAGACCAGTAAAGGGATACTCCATGCATGTACTCTCACCTTATGCATTGATTTGCTGTTCACATATTAATAAAATACCCAAAAGCTTCAGTATGGTTATTGATTTACAGTGCTACCAAATCATAGCAGCTAAAGCACTTACAGCAATTATTTCTATATTTTACCAAGATTCTGCTGTATTTGAGTTATTTTTGTGTGCTAGTGAAATGTAGCTCTTTCTGGCATTCAAAACAAGTATCAATAATTTCTAAAAGTGATGCAGAGAAGATAGGCCAGAAAACAGTTTCAATAATAGGGTGAAAATGCAACTGGGATTTTAGGTTTTGTTAATAACTGACATGCAGGACCCAAGGACTGCCAAGTCCATCACTAAACCATGTCACTGAGGGTCTCATCTATGCAGCTTTTTAACACTTCAGGAACGGTGATTCCACCACTGCCCTGGGCAGCCTGATCCAATGCCTGAGCACCCTTTTGGTTGAAGGCATTTTTCCTAATATCCAGTCTAAACCTCCCTTGGTGCAGCTTGAGGCCATTTTCTCTTGTCCTGTCTCTTGTTACTTGGGAAAAGAGACTAGCCACCTCCTTGCTCCATCCTCCTTTCAAGTAGTTGTAGAGAGCGGTAAGGTCCTCCCTGAGCCTTCTCTTCTCCAGACTAAACACCCCAATTCTCTCAGTCATTCCTCATCAGACTTGTGCTCCAGATCCTTCACCAGTTTTGTTACCCTTCTCTGGACCTGCTGCAGCACCTCAATGTCTCTCTTGTAGTGAGAGGCCCAGAACTGAACACAGGATTCGAGGAGCAGCTTCACCAGTGCCCAGTACAGGGGGAAAGTCAATTCCCTGCTGCTGGCCACACTATTTCTGATACAGGCTGGGATGCTGTTGACCTTCTTGGCTACATGGGCAGCTGTTGGCCTCCTTGACTACCTGTGATTGAATGGTACTATGTGGTGTTTCAGATCCTTAGGAGAATTTAGGAAACTGGTGATGTGGACAGGTTCTAGGTGTATAGAAGTGCTCCTTAGGTAAGCCCTTAAAGGCTCAAGTCCTCAGCAGTCTGAACTTCCACTGACCTCAGGAGAGCACATTCCCTAGGCACAGCACAGTGTGTTTGGTTATTGCTGCTGACGTTTCCTTGTACAAATGCGCTCCAATGTACAGTGTGCAATTTAAGTTGCCTGTTGTTCAAATTGAATGGCTCATGATAGCTGGCCTGTAATGCAATATAGATAATAACAGACTGTATGTGAAAATATTTGGGAAAACATTAAGAGCCTGTCTGTAATTTGGTCTCTAGCCCTCAGATGCATAGGCCTGTTGCAAGATAATTTCCCCAAATCACTGAATTGTCTACAGCAGGAGGTCTCCACTGCAGTAAGTATAGGCAATGAAGCATGTCAGAAGTTGCTCAATACGGAAGGAACATAGAATACTTTACTGTCTGAGTAGCACAGGTATGCAGGCTTTGGGGTGCATTTGTTTTTCATTTTAGAGCATCTGAGGACACCATTTAATTACAGTGAGGTTGTTCATTAGCCTTTCTGACAGTGTGGCGACATGGTCACCATGGTTGGTCTCCAGATGTTCTGTAATTCAGATGCTCAGGCTAGCTTACAGAGGTGGACAACACATAAACTTTCTTACCAATTTCTGTGCTAAAGTAAAGCCCCCTCAAGAATGTAAGCCAAAAGCCTGAGCCAATAGTGACTGTACTGGTGTCAGGATAACTCAGTCTTTCTAATCTCATATAGTATGAAAGCCACCTAATTTTGCAGGAGAAAATTAGAGCCTGTTTATTTGTTTCCACACCAGCCTTCCCTAGGTATTTATATACATTGTCCTGCCCATGCGCTGCATTTGGTCTCCAGGCTAATAGTATTTTGTAAGTTCACGTGGGGTGAAATGTTTGTCACAGAACAGGGTTGATTTTTGCTGAGGTGATCTTCTTTTGGAGACAAGTTGAGCAAATGGCTGAAGGTATATATCTATATGTCATGCCAGCTTTTAACTGCTGCCCTCAACATACCATGGGTTTGCTGTGGTCTTGGCATCGAGCACCTCAGTCTGTCTCTCTTTTTCCTCCTCTGGCAGCATCTGTCTTCCTGTCTTCTGGGATATTGAACCTCCATGACCCGATGAGCACTATGAAGATACCACAGGGGTCCTCAGTGGGACCTCAATGATAAAGGAGGTACTAACTGCTGAACAAAACACGCTGCTTTTTAAACACAGACAAATCCATAAAATAGAGGCATGTTGTTATCTACTTACCTAGCGAATGCTAGCTGAGACTTTACAAACAAAAGAGATGGGAAATAAGGGAGGCTTATTCCTCATCCTCAAAATGTGCTGGCACTCCAGAGGTTTATTTGTTGCACCTCTTTGAAAGGTATGAGGTCACTACAAAAGCTATGAAGAGGCAGCAGTTTATGAGGCACAGCAATTTATGGTTTTGTTTCTGCTTATTGCCTTCCTTTATGACTTCTTTCTTCTAAATGAGCAAATGAGCATACATGCTCATTAAACAGAAATATTTACACTCATCATCTTCCAGACAGCCCTAACTACAGTGCACTCTCAGGCTACAAAGCCTGAAAGAGCTATTCATCACATTACAATTGCTGTGTCTACATATTTATCCTAAACTAGGTTCTTCCTCTTCACCCTACAGATTAGTCCACAACCTAGATGCCCTGATCTACAAAAGATATGGACCTGTTGAAGAGGGTCCAGAAAAGGGCCACAGAAATGTTCAGATGGATGGAGCACCTCTCGTGCGAGAAAAGGCTGTGACAGTTGGTGTTGTTCAGCGTGACAAAGAGAACACTCTAAGGGGACATTTTTGCATCTTTCAATACTTAAAAGGGGTCAGTAAGAAAGATGGGGAGAGACTTTATAGCAGGGCCTGTTGCGACAGGATGAGGGGTAATGGTTTTAAACTCAGGCTGGATGTGAGGAAGAAATGTTTTACAATGGAGTTGGTAAAATACTGGCACAGGTTGCCCAGAGA
>JBCJKH010049636.1:0-19670 GCA_039877255.1 Loriculus beryllinus
CACCATCCGGGTCCCCCCGTCCCCCCGGGGCCGGCCGCGAGCCCTCACCTGCCGCCCGCTCCTCGGCGCTGCCGGCCAGCTGATTCGAACAGGGCGCGCGAGCCGCCGCCACCTCCTCCCTGCACGCGCTGGTCACGTGGGGGCTTTCCCCCCATCTCGTTCCCTCCTCCTCCTCCTCCCCCCGCCCCCTCCCCTCGCGGGTTCCGAACTCGGCACCATCCGGGTCCCCCCGTCCCCCCGGGGCCGGCCGCGAGCCCTCACCTGCCGCCCGCTCCTCGGCGCTGCCGGCCCGCTCGGCCCCGTGCGCGGCTCGTTCCCTCCGTGCCGCCCGCACCAGGCGGCGGCGGCGGCTCCGCACAGCGCCTGCTCCTCTCAGCGCGGCGGCGGCTCCTTCCGCTTCCTTCCCCTCCCCCTCCAGCCGCTGCGGCGGGGACCCGCTCCCTGCAGCTCCGCCTGCTGGCAGAGGGCGGAGGCGCTCGGCCCGGCCTGACCGCGACCTCTGCCAGCGGCCGGAGGGGCGGCCCGCTGCCCTCGGGCGGGGGCCGGGCGTGCCCCCCGACGGGAGGGCCGGCTGCGGGGCGGGACGTGGCCCCGTGCGCGGGGGCAGGTGTCTGGCGGGGCGCCCTTAGGGACGGGGCCCGTCGCGGGCGGCTGCGGCGGGAGGAGGAGAGCGGCGCAGCCCTGGCGGCTGCTGCGTGCTCCCGCCGTGCTGGGCAGCGCACGGCCGTCCCCCTGCCGCCCCCTCCGGAGCGGTGCTGTGGCGCCGAGCCGCGCCGGGCAGCGCTGGGTGACTTGCAGGTTTGCTGCGGTGGAGGGGAATGGGGAGCACGGCTCGAGGGCAGCGTCCTGCTCACTGGAAACGCTGCTTCCCAGTTCCTGCGGGGCTGCTTCTGCTTCTGCTTCCACAGTCCCCGCGCCTCGCTCCACGGACGGGTTTGTGCCACCAAAGCGGGGTTGGGCTCCCGGACAATTTCCAGCGCTGACTCTCGCTCCGAGCAGCGCCTCAGGCACAGGGTCCGTCGGTACTCCGGCCCTCCGCACTTTGACTAAAAATTAACTAGTCGGGCTTTCAAATGTAGTATTTTGGTGCCGCCTGGTTCTCTGCTAATGGGAATGTGATTAACATGAGTTAACACACCCAGCCTGCTCCAACAGATAGTTACCTCTGCACTGCAGAGAGGAACGGCTGTGTATCTCTTACTATCCTGGTAACCTCTCGTTGTTTTATTCCTCATACACTGACACACTAGTTATAATGCATTTTGGAGAGCTTCGTGTAGCCAAGAAACACAAAAGACTAAAGTTTCCTGTTAAAATGCTTGCGAAATTCAAGGCGATTTCCACTCAGAGTAGTTAACAACTTGCCAAATTGCTAGAAAATCCTAGGCTAAAGCAGTTT
Organism: Loriculus beryllinus; assembly: GCA_039877255.1. Classification (NCBI taxonomy): domain Eukaryota; kingdom Metazoa; phylum Chordata; class Aves; order Psittaciformes; family Psittacidae; genus Loriculus; species Loriculus beryllinus. The sequence continues at coordinate 1,400 of JBCJKH010049636.1, forward strand.
TTTGTAACACGACGAAGACCAAGTACTAAGGAATATTCTCAACTGCCTCTAGAAGTAGATACTGACTGTATGGTAATTCAACCGATTGATACCTTTATAAAGAAAGCAGATTTAATAAAGTCCTAATTGTCCAAATTGGAAGTCGAGTCATACAGACGCTCTGCAATGCCAGAGTCTGCAGGAAAACCTCAGTGGTTTTTCCACTTTCCCAAGCAGTTCTCTCTTTTCCCTGCATCTTGCTGACTTGGACGTCTTCTCCTGCGATCAGAGTCAAAACAACTGAAATCCCACAAGAGGGGGAAGGAAATTTTTGTTCTTGAACCTGTGCCACTGTTCTCATGCAGTCAGTCCTCTGTCAGTGTGCCCGGGTCTGAATGAAGAATGATGCTTTTTGCAGGAGCACCTGTAAGCACTAAAATGTTGGGACTTGCAATCCATTTAGAAATACATTCATTTAGCTGAACAGCTGCAGTGGCTGAAGATACGGCTGCATTTCAGACAAGTGACAGTGCTTTCACAGTAAAACCAAGGGTTCTTCTTGGCTGCTTCGGTGCAAAAGCAATTGGTTTCTTACATTTTTAGGTTTATTTCCAAATTCCCAAGGCTGTTTAAAGGTGCAATTGAGCAACAGAGCTGACCTAACCCAATGGCCTCCTGACAGGAGCCAGCACTCTTTCCCTCCATCTTTCCTACCCCACAGTCCTTGTGCCCACTCTACGCGCAGTGAAAAACCAGTCAGACTTCTGAAACTACCAACAAACTGTTCGTGTTCCTGGTGTGTTACTTCTCAGCTAGAAAATAAGCTGCATTGGCTCATTGTGGAGACCGACAAGAGAGCCAGCGTGTGAGATGGAGTTGAGGGAGCTTTGCCAGGAGCGGGGAGGAACAGGACAATCCTCTTTTGGCAGCAGTAACCTTTTGGCAACAGTATTAAACCCGTGGAAGTATATTGTCTAACCACACCCTGCACCAGGATTTGCCTTGAATTCACTGAGGAGAACTTAGATATTATGCCATCTTGCCTCAGAAGCAATAATGTGTAGTTATGGGATGATAACAAAGAACAACTGTTGTTAATGGTGTGGTGGTTCAGGTAATGGCTCCTGCTAATGAAAGGGATACTCCCGGGGCATTTGCCCCACCTCTGGGTGCCCCCTGCTTTTCCCTGGATTGAATCCAGCATTGTGTATCTACAGGGCGGTTTGGCTCAGCTAACCTTGCAGGGGAGCATTAACACTATGCAAAGAAGGAAGTAAAACAAGTAGTCCATGTGTAGTAAGGTCTGAGATCAAGCGGATTTACTACAACCTCCACCCGAGAGAATTTACATTTAAACCTGGAGAAAACAGCTTTGGTTTAAGCTGGCTGGGGCTCTACATCCACTCTTTTGTCCCCACAGTTCAAAATCTTTTTCATCCACTCATGCTATGCTGCAGCCCCTTCTCCATATCCCTTCTGATAGCAGCTTTTAAATAATTCCCAAGTATAAAGGAATATGCTTCTGCCTAGCAGCACCACGTTGCTTTCTCCAGTGTATTTTCACTTGAGTCAGTCTTCCTTACTCCTTACACTCTATCCAAATCACATTCCTAAATCTCATAGCTGCAGTTCCCGCTACAGCACCTATCTTGTACCAGTAACAGGTAGTTGTATTTATTGTGGGCAGCCTTGAGTGTTACTCATAGGGCACTAACAGTTTCTCTGGCCTCATCAATGCTAGTAGCAAAACAAACCCCAAACCACCCACTATTCTGATTAAGGAAAACTGGTCTTAATGGCAGCTTTTCAGCATGTTACAGTGGGACAAGCTAAAAAACACTGCATCAGTTCCCCTCCTCCAAGTCAGTATTTTCTATAAAATCAGGAGCTGAGATGCTTTATATCCCTCCACATCACTGAAACCTCAGCTCATGTTTGTGCACAGAGAACTGCCCAAAACCACAAAATCCAGCTTGATGAAGCTGTTGGATGACTTACGCTTTCACTGGCAGCATCTTGTTTCTACTTATCTCAATCCAGAATCGCTCACTTGCTTCTCCTATTATTAAACGTGTTTTGTTATTCTCTTTTTTCTGACAAAAGATTGACACAGTTCATCTTTACAACTCAGCACAATTGCGATGTTAATCCTAAAGACAATCTAGGTTAGTTCTCTGACAGCCACTCTGGTATCTTTACACCGTGCCCCAAGAACAGCATTAGCAAGCTATTACTGCTTGCTACCCAACATTGCAGTTAAAACAGGGCTTATGTTCTTGGCTACAGCTCTAGATCCACTCTGGCTCAAGAAAAGGGCATGCAGGACAAGGAAGATTATAGCTGAATTCATCTCGAGTTCAGCTCAGGCTCATGTGTTCTGACTCAGGGGAAGCACTATTGGACGAGCTGGTTGTATGGAATTACTCGAGTGGCTGCACAATAAGGCCTGACAAGAGCAAAGAGAATTTTCCTCAAGCCAGATTAGGTTCAATAGGGTCAAAATTCCAAACCTAATAAACCATTCTGGACTGGATGCAAGTTGGCTCAGTACAGCACTCAAAACTCTCTGCACTAATTACCATCTCAATAATTGTAGGCATTTGTTAGTGGTGCTTTGGATCTTGTATTTACATATTTCTGAAAGAAAAAAGGAAAAAGCATTTGCATTCTTGAGAAGAAAATTCCAACAGCTAGCTACAGAAAATAACTTAAGATTATAAAAGGGGAGATTTTATTGAGCTAAACCAAAAAGACCATTTTTTGCTAAAACGTGTATCCTTAACACAGAATCACATCATATTTTGTTGCAGGTCCTCTGTTTTGCTGCTCAGTTCTGCCTCTCTACTACCTGGAAAGCTCTAAATTTTTTTTCCATTTCTTTCATTTTCTTTCATGTTGCCATATGTAAATAGTAACTATGAGAAAGGCTAGATTTCCCTTACGATCATCATGAGCAACAAAGCATTTTCAGTGGTTTTACCTGAAGCAAAATGCTTTAGATAAACAATTTGGTTTTGTGTTTAAATGTGAAAAAAGAAAAAAACAAAAAACTTTTGCCTGAAGACATCCCATATTGACTCACCAAGGTGTGGCTTCAGTAGCCAGTTTACATCAGATTTACAGGCTATTTGCCACAGCTTTTATTAAAATTTACAATACTATCAATTCAGTTACATAGTAACAAAACACATTTTTAATAATATTTCCACTACTTCAAATACTACTTGGACAAAGACTTTACAGTAGTTAGGGAAGTTGGCATGTAAAATATAATGATTTAAAAAATACTAAAATCATTATTACAAAAATGCAATTGTGGTAAATTTGATACAATCATAAATGTATCAAACTTAGCATCTAATTTTAGCAATTTATTATCTAATATCTGATCAAAGTAAGTCCATTCCAGCCAGAAGCTTGGAATGTCTGGTTGTACCAGACTTTTTTTGGTGAGACAAGGTTGTCTCACAAGATCAAACTTCTAGCTCCATTAAACAGAATGATAAAGGAGGCATACATTAGACAATTTAGGAGTCTTGCAGCCCACACAGACTACTGCAGAGTGGACCTTAATTCTGAAAGATGCTATAGTTCATGTTGAAAAAGCAAGTTGCAAATTACAAGTTAAACTAATAACTTCCTAAGTGTGTTTATTTCTATTTTATACCCGTGTGTTTAAAGTAAAGGCAATCTAATCCAGATTGCTCTAAAAAGTTGTGGTTAAGTACATCTGAAACTTAAATTTAATAATTACTTAATTATATTCAATACAGTGCATAGCCACTCCTAGCATGTGGCGTATTCTCATTTAAGTGGCTTTTTCTAGTTTCAGTAGAGGCTTCAAAGTCAGGTAGATATGAAATGATAACTAGACTGTAGTGCATTATTAAAAAAAAATATTCCAGATTGGAACTCAATAAACATAAAAGATAGCAGTAGGGAAGCTGCTTGTTTTTCAGAATGTATTCTACTTCATTTTTAATGCTTAAGTGAGGTTTTATATTTCAAAACTGAAATACCAGTGTCTAAAGTATTTTAATTAACTATTTATGTATTTCAGTTACTTTGAGCATGCCATTATTCTACTGTATAAACTTTGACTCAGACTTCAAGAAAACAGTCCAGGGACTTTCAGATTCTGGAATATTTCACATTATGTGAGACAGGGAAATTTTGTCTAAATGGGATTAGAATGGGAGGTGGATCCATATGGTCACAGGTGGTTTTGCCTAGGGCTACTGAAAAACCAAAGTCCATATTACTAGCTACTTTACTGGAGTGTTCACATCAGCGCTAACTTTAAGAGTTAGTTAGCTTCCTCTAGGAGTTTTAACCCTTAGAGATGTTATGAACGCCTATCCAATCACTTTTATCTTTCCTATTACCTTCAGAAACTTCCCTTTGTTACTTGTATGGCGCACTCCAAGGTATTAGTGGCTCTCCATTAATGCTTTGGACTGTGTAAAACCTACACAAAGATGTTAGGTCATGGAATATCCCCATTACTGTTTTGACCACCTTGCACATTCCTTCAGGTCCTAGACCACAATAAAGAGCTCTGTTGTTACTCAAACTGAACAGCTTGTAGTATGTGCAATGTAAACCAGGAAAACACAATTACAAGTTGAAAAAAGAAAAAGAACCTGGCTCATTTTTGCCTGGCCTTTAGGCACATTTATTTTTCTGAATAGGAATGTTGTTTAAAAGGCAAGCCTAGGTTGTGATTAGGGCTGTCTCACACAGGATGTGAAAGATGTAATTTTTATTCAAACCCAACTGCCATCACACAGGAGCAGGCACTCTCACCACTGACCATTTAAGAAGGAAAGATCCATGTTCAGGGCTCAAAATCAGAGCGGAGGGTTGGCACGCTTCAGATTTAAGAGTGCCATCAGGAGACACAACATCTTCTGGAGGAGGCATGCAGAACAGAAACCCAGACAGTACCTGTATGTTTTTCTAGCTACAGAAAGAGATCAGGAAGACTAGCCTCTGCACTTGAATGGGTAAAGTAAAGGTCACACATGAAGTTGAGATTGCTACTGATTTCGTTTAAGAGATAGGCTATCTCTATTACCCTGCGTGGTTGGAAAACAATTTTACTACAAACAAATAAGGTAAGAGAGAAAACATTTCCCTTACTAAAAATTATTCGGAGAATGGGACACCAAAGAACAATTCATAGCTAAATAAATGTCTCATTTCTTGCCTTTTTTTAACAGTTAAATTTTGAAGTCAGTCTAAATATAAATCCCTCTGTACTACACTAGAAATTTAAATGAAAATATTGTTCAACTGAATCAATAGATGCCAATCAATTAGCATTTTGGCATGCATGAATGCATTTCTTGTGTAAAAGCAGAAAAATCTTAATGTAATCTTACTTCTGGTGCTAAAGAGAAGGTGTATGCACTGGTGGAAACAAACGTGCATTCACAGCATGAGCAAGTGCTGCATCTCTGTTCATTGGGGTTTGGCATTTTAACAGACACCCAGGGGAAAAGGGGGGGGGGGCAATGTATCACCATGGTTACCAGGACATCTTGTTTTAGCATGTACATTAAAAAACACACTGGACAGAACAAAATCAGTCACCTAGAAAAATATTAATTTCTGGGCAAAACTACTCATGAACAACCAAAATTAAAAGGTCTTGGCATTGTCCTGTGAGATAAGAGACAAAAATTGCTATTTTTGACAGCTGACAATTTATTTTGAACTAAGTTTGTTTGGTTTTTTTCTTACTCTCCTTTGTCCTCTTTATTTTTCTCAACAAAGTACTTCAAGATTTACATTCTCATGTAGTAAGTTACTCCAAAACGGGATCTTACTACAGTTCTTAATGTATAAATAAGTTCTTTTTGAGTTCCAAGTAGGAAAGGAGAAACATATCTGGAAATGAAATGTGCTCAACTTCATTTATATTATGAAAACACTTTGTGGATGGTGATTGCTTCATTTTTACACCCACGCTGCTGAAGAAATGAGGAGTAAAAAAAATAAGTGTTTTGAGATTCACTAGCATTGTATAAAACCAGCATAAATAACCAGTGTATTCCTGTAACTCCAACTTTACTTTTTTACTGACAGCTCATTTCATAATGGTATATAACCAGTCAGCCAAGTACCAAATGTATTTATTTCCTCATGTCCACTCATTTCAATGACGAGAACTTGTATTTTATACCCTTTCAGCTAATCAATCTTGAACAAGTCAGAAAATTAAATTTCTTGCTTATTCGTGTTATAAGCATCCTATTTGAGTGATCAAGTTTCTATTACATTTTCTGAAGTCCGTGCATATACCCATCTATGACCTTTATAAAGAAACTTGTCATCAAGTTACTTGGCATGTACTATGCCTAACAATCCATAAAATCTATCAGAAACATCAAGAAGCGATATGTTTCTCACAAATAGACCTTTTTCTAGCTGGATGTTTTGGCTGACAAACATTTAGAAAAGTTTTGTGGCACAGTAAATAATATCAGGTCTCTATAAAAAAACAGGACTCTGCTATTGTAAGCAAACATCTGCACTACTAAATGGATTATAAACAGATGACTTTATCTTACTGAGTGGCAGTATTCACACTTTTTTTTATATGAAGAAACAGCCATATCACCTTGTTGAACAGCTGAAAGCCAGGCTGAAGCTATTTTTAAGACAAGTGACATGTTTTAAACAGATATATAACAGAATATATTCAAGAAAACAAGTTATACTTTTCACTGCTAGAGACAGTTTTTACTGAACAAGGCTATTTTCTTCTCTGCTAATATTTTGAAGGGTAATATAAGCCAAGTTTGTTTTCAACCAGATAATTTCTGTGAAATAACACTGAAAGTGATTTGTCTTTCTTTGTGACACTTCAGAAATCTAGAACTCTTATTTTGCTTCCTGCTACTAATTGTCAGCTCTGGATGGCTTAAGTATAGAGAGAAGCCAGAAAAGCCATCTGTTTGGAAGAATGAAAAAGCCTAGTTGTTTTACTCATTTCCTGGGCAAAATGAAGAGCTGAAAGGTTTTCAGTGAGAAAACTGCTTAGACTGCACTAAGCCAGATGTATATACAGAATTCAAAAGGAATAAATGGAACAGAATTTTCTTAGTTCAGTATAAAATAGCTGTATGGAAAATATGAAGAGACCTTTAAGCAGATAATCTGTAAGTTTCCCTGCAAATTTCCCACGTCTCAGGTTTGCTTTTCCAAATGAACTTAAATGATAACAGGGTAATCTCTCAATCAAAAAAACCCAAAAGTTAGCAGTATCATTATAAATAAATGCCTACAATAATAACTTGAAAAAAACCTCATTGGCTTTAGCCCTTTTAAGAAAACCTGGGGTATCTTGTGTTAGAAAAAAACAATCACTATATAAATTTTGAATCTGACAAGCAGGATTCTTATATACTGCATTAGCATAGCACATCAGATGACACCAAATTTATAAGATGGCATGCTTAACTTTTGCTCCACAAATGAAAATTGCTTCATCCACATTATATATTTTATACCCAAACAGACTTCTAGCATGTTCGGCCGGTATCCCACTGTCAGTATATACTGCTAACTCAACACATACCTGCATGAAATTACCATGCTCTGCTTCTTTCTTTACCAAAATATGAGACTATACAAATTTACAAAAGACCCTAAATATAAATTGTTCCAGATGTCACTGAGTGTTGTACTCTGTTGGAAGGATAGATTTCTAAGACTGCATTATCATCTAGCCTTCAGAGTAATGAGTTATGTAGTAAGGAACTACTTGTATAGCTTGGTCAGAAGTTAACTCTTACAATATAGCTGTCCTGATAGAAGAGTTAGTATTCCTACATGACTGATTCCCAAGCAAAGCTAAGCAGACTAGAACTTTGACATCAAATATGGTATCATCAGTGAGAAGAAATAGGTTAATTAAATAAAAAAATCCTAAATAAATTAGCTTCCAGGTAGTAGGTTTGTAAGTCATGGTACCATATCTGGGCAGAGCAAGTAGAACTCAAACGCAAGAGCTCTTTCCCACTGCCAGTGATGTGTAGCAACAACGGGTGTGGCTGATCTGTGGTGCCTCACCGCAGACAGCTTGCTCTACAGCAGTTTTTATCAAACAGGTATTAGAGGATACCTTAAAACATGGTTTTAAGGATTCAGGCAGCTCAAGAGCTGAAGATGACAATGTCATTCAAACAACATAAGCAGAGTTATGAAAATGGTTCTGAGTTTGTCTGATTATTAATAAAATCAGCTTTTTCATCTTCTCTTGATACAGCTTTTTAATAGTGTATTAAGTTTCTTTCACACCATTACCAATGGGAAGGCTGACACCCATTACAGCACTCAGCTGAGTATCATCTATCTGAAAACAAACCCCAAACTTTATCGCATATATCTACGTAAGATCACTATTCCAACATAGAGCCAAAAATAATTCCTGTAGTGCCTCCAGCCACAGTTCAATTAAGAGATTAGAGATATGGATTATATGCATTTCTATGTATATATAGATATCTATCCCTAGTCACAGAACTAATTGAAATTACACTTGCAGAAACAGCTGTCTGGATTACCCAAGTTAAACAATATGCAACACAGAATTGTCTTCACAACTTCCTTCATTTCCTAATGTTCCAGTCACAGGAAAGGAAGAGTTGGACTTAAAGGAAAGGCCTTTAAGTCAGTGGAACTTTAACATAAGACAATTTTACAGCTAACAAGCAGATAATTTAATTTGCTTTATAAAGCAGATGGACTACTTAGCTCTCACCACTAAACACCTTATTTTACTAATGAGCAATTCAATAGCTCTTCCACTGATATTTTTCTCTCCAATTAAACTGTTCAGCTACATCACAGTGTCTGAAGCCCTATCCTTGACTTTGGGGATTCAGATAAACAATTAGCTATACTACTTGCAAAAACACTTCAAAAAGATAGAGAAAATAAGGCTTTGAGCTTTTAAGTTCCCATACATCCCCCCCCCCCCAGTTTTCTCCAGAAGAGAGAATTAAAAGTTAGTTACCAGACTGAACAGCAGGCTTCTAACAGCTCAAATCGAGATTCCCAGGCCTAAAACAAGGACTCTACTAGATTTTTTTCCTTCTGAAATGACAGCTTCCCTGGCACCCTAACACACTGCTGTGTTTCCTCAACTGGAAACAAATGAACAAAGAATCCAAATAGTCTGGTGAAAGGCTTATGTAAAAGAATAATTCCACAGCCTCTTCCCCAGACATGCTCTTTCTCTGCTGCGAGTCAGACGGCTCTTCAAAGGCCTCTCCTTTACCTATTTTCTGAATTGTTACCTTCCCTCCAGCATACACCAGCCATCTGTCTGGAGTTCTCCCACACTGTCTTAATTTAAAAGGCTAGCTCCATTTCTGTGGCTTAAAAACCCTTGTAGAGCTCTCACAGGAGTAAAAGCATGACAGTCATCCCTTTGGAATAGTCTGTCTTAAAAACAAAGACATCTATTTAGCTTCTGCAAACTCAAAGAGTTTTTTTGTCATTTTGTTGGGCTTTTTTAAAGCAAGACAACCAATTGTAGCATGAAAATGCCTTTTACCACTGTGACAGAGGCACTTCACAAACTGATCTATGTGCTTCACAGTTTCAGATTGTGCCTGACTATGGATTCCCAGACACCCAGGGGAAAGGACTGACAGAACTGCTAGAAGATTTCTAGATTTCTAATGGGCTGCATAAACCCAGCACAGACCACCAATGCTAAAGCTGAGGCAAATATCTCTACTCCTCAAGGAAAAGTTGTTCACTACTATCCAGCAATTATGTTCACACTGGCAGTCTTTCACCTTCACTATTCTTTTACGCGAGAGAACAACTTTTGTTTTCAACACTGCATCTTGCTACTCTCTCACTGAAACAACCTCAACTTGTATTTATCATCATATAGCATTCAAAATTGGGAAGTGTACAGATGAGATCTCACAACAAACACAGCATCAAGTAGAGCAGAATAATTACCTCCTGTGCCTCACATATGATGCTTTTGTTACTACCACCCAGAACAGGTTTTGTTTTGGTTATCACTGGATTTTAACTCAGTCTAATCTGCTATAATACCCAGAATACTTAGCACAGAACTGCTTCATTCCCTTGACAAGCTGATGGCCCTAACATTCAATCCATTTTTCTCTGGCAAGTTTCACAGGGGCAGTCTGTTCCACCATCCAGATTATTAATGAAAACACTCAATAAATTGGTAAACCTGATCACCATACAGTGCTTTAACCAATAAACTATTTCCCAAGTTTCCAATTAAGAACAGCACATAAGAAAAATTCTTCCTAAAGCATGCAGACCTATTCACTGTTACTTAGATTTAATATGTTAGAGAACCTTAAGACTAGCTTAAATGAGATAAAATCTTAGCAAAAAATCAAAACCACCCCAAAAAACCCAAACCCAACAAACACCACACCCCAAAAACCACAACAAAACAAAAAAACCCAAAAATAAAACCCACAACAAAAAAACCCAACCAAACACCAAAGCAAAAATCCCTAAACAACACAGAGTACATCAGACCGTACAAACCCAGATTTAGTTTAGTCACCCTAATACCAAAAAAAGAATAAAAAAGTTCATTACAGTTAGAACAGTCTTCCACAGTCCAACACTGGCAAGCTACTATTGACTGGTGATAAGGCAAGTTACCTTCACCGTAGTCAGTGAGACAAGTCTGCAGTAGTAACTAATGAGTTTACCTTACATACAGGGGTAATTTGGTATGAAATTTCAAGTATCTTATCTACTAATATGAAATTGTCCAAACACATTGTCAGACATTTACACCTATGTACATGAAAGGCTTCTCTGCCACAATGCCCCATGACCTCCCATGGAATGTAAAGAACTGGTTGGCCAAGAGTTACCCGCAATAGTTTAAAATTGAAAAATGCTTTCCCTATGTTCCAGCCATATAATCATTGCCTTCATATTGCTGTCCACTTACCCCTCTTATTTGCACTGCTGTAATTCTTAGCTCTAGTTCTTCTCAGGTAGACTGAGGAAAATACTGGGATATACATTCAGACAGAACCGATTCCTCAGTACAGTGCACATTAGAGGACACTTTCTCTAGGACTTTTGTAGGTGGCTCTTTAACCAGAATGGTTTTAAGTGCTTTACACAGTTCAAAACCAATTTGGTTTCCTACTAGATAGAAAATTATCCAGAAGAATGTTATGTCAGCATTTTCTTACTTTGGACCTAGAACTGACATCACACATAAAGGGGCCAAGAAATAGTTATATGGGTGTGGGAGCAGTACCACAGCATTATTTCAACAGTTTCTGTATTGATGTAATAAATGAAAAACGTTTAAGAAAGCTTCCCCTCCTCCTCTTCCAGTTTCATTTATTTTGTTTTTTTCTTTCTTTATTGATCCAGCCTTGAATAATGCTGCTTATTTGGTAACAATATCAGGCAAAAACAAGAACAAGTGCCATTCCGCATTCCATTATGAATCATTCCGTTATGTCTTGCAATATATACATTTTATCCAGCTTCTGACATTATAGGTCATCATGCCAAGGAAAATTCTTAACAATACAATAAAAGCCTTCAAATGGAACTGTTTATGAATGTAATTCAAGAGACCAGACAATTTAATTTCTGAAATTTATATCACTCATGTCCATGATCTTTTTACATTTCACACTTCATGCTCTCAAACATTACCCTAGAGAACACTAAATCTTTTTGTCACATATACTATTAAAGATGCTAGCCAGGTTCATAGAGTTACAGAAGACTATAATAAGATGTAAAATTTAACAGGTAATAAGTTATGACATTAGCTGACTAAAACAATATTCAATCTACACTAATGTTTGATTCATTCAAATACAGTAAGTATTTGGATATTATACACTACTTATTTCATATACTTAACAGTGCAAAATAAGTAAGATTTTTTTTTTCCTGAGCATTTAGGAGATTAACATCCTTTTTCTTTATCATTGGTTGCAATCAATTTAAAATACACTTCCCATACAGTTAGGTTTGTCAAGACTGTACAATTAAGACAGGCAAGTCTGTAGGTATCAGAAGCCAATCAGAAACGAAAAGGGTTACTGAACATCTCTAGGATTTGTCCCCGTTTTTTGAGTCTAGGGATATTACAGGACTTTGACTTATACCAAAAAGTTCTGAAATTACAATTTTTTTCCATTGACCAAACACTCCAAATGTACAAACCACATGCCTTCGAAAACAGAGAAACAGCCTCTTATTTAAACAAATTGTAATACATATTTCAACTTACTATTCTGTAGTTAAGTAATGCCCAGTGAGCTGTGCCTCCAACAGATATAAGAGAATAAAACTTTTGGGAATGTATTTTGGGCATTTTGTAAGGAAGCTGGATTCCTTACAAGTTGATCTTTTTCTCAGTAGCTACAGACCACGAGTTTCTAATTCAATCTTCTCCTCTGTTTGCAAGATATCAGGTTCTACTGGAGGAACAAGTGGTCTGAGTATAATCTCTGGACCTCCACCATAGATTGACTGAAGGAAATTCCATGTTTCTTCAGATATTTGTCCAGAATCTGCACCTGAAAACATTTTTAAAAAATTTGATTACTACTTAGAATACTTATTTCATTAAAGTCCATAATAGATGCAAAAAAAAAAAAACAAAACAAAACCAAACAAAAAAGCACCAAAAAACCCCACCAATCCAACCACCAGATTCAAATTTAAAACCCTAAGCTGAATTTGTGCTTTATTTTGCACAAAACACAGAATCATAGAATAGTTTGGTTTGGAAAGGTCCTTAAAGATCACGTAGTTGCAGCCCCTTGCCATGGGCAGGGACATCTTCCAATAGACCAGGTAGCCCAAAGCCCCATCTAATCTGTCCTTAAACACTGTCATGGATAGGCCATCCACAGCTTCTCCGGAAAACCTGTGTCAGTGCCTCACCATCCTCACAGGGTAGAATTTCTTCCAAATATCTAATCTAAATCCACCTTCTTTCAGTTTAAAACCAAGTCTTTAAAAAAGTCTTTGCTCATGATTCCATTCCTCTGGCTGGAAGTCCCTCTCCTGTCTCAGGTCAGCATCCAACCATCATTTCTAATTTCCTGGAACATTTTATAGTGGCAAAAGGCAAGGGAGCATCAGCATGTCGTCCCTTTTGGTTTTCACGCATGAATCCAGTCTGAGACAGTTACACAGCTGAAGTGATTTCTTCACACTAACCTAGGCAGAGAGGCCAAATTTCTATTCTAGCAGAATAGCAACAAATTAAAAACCTGCGCTGGAACAAGTTTCCCCCCAATATCTTTAATCAGATACGATTAATCTGCCTTGTTAAGGGTACGAACAGCTGCACATTTGATTACCTACATGAACTCAGCTATGCAACATTTCATCTGAAAGTCATGATGCAAATCCTATACCAGTACTCATGACATTATGCCTCAGTTTTACTCATTTATGTTGAGGTTCTCAAAAACCAATTCCCATCTCTGCAGACACAGGAGTAGATTATCCACATTCCAGGTCTTCTAACCATCAGGTTTAACTGAAATAATGCACTGTGACAGGACCACTGGATCACAGAAGTAATACTGTACACTACTCAGTGGTGCACCCACCTCATTTCTCATGACTTAAGAGACAAATTTTCCTCAGCCTATGTGCCTTAATTTCTACCCAAATTCTAATTTGAACCAATGTAGCTGAAGGTAAGTCAACAACTGGCTAATGTGCTATCTACTATTAATTTACTTTTTTTAATATGTCAGTCATATGTTTTATATCTTGTATTTGAATTCTACAGTAGCATTTAAATCATTAAAACGCACTGCAAAACTCATCAGTGCAAGAACTCTTTAAAATAAGCTCTTGACATTTTAGAATGGTGAGGTTTATGCAGGGCCTAGTAGCCTCCAGTAAACTGCCACTGGTAGGTCCACTGCATGCAGAGGCGTTAAATTGGGGAAAAAAATCCAGTTAAATAAGTGTAATCTTAATAAAGCAATTTTTTATTTTAAGCTGAGCTACAATAAATTTAACTATTCACAGAAAGTCTATGTCTTCATAAAGCAGGCCATTATTAGAATTCCTCTGTACCTATGAATTTTAAATAAATGGTATTAAGCATCTGACTGCAAAAAAACAACAAATAAATCTGTATCTTTGCATGCTAGAGAAGTTTTCGCAATATATAGTGGAAAACAACTTGCAGGAAAATGAGCAACAGCATCTTACTGAGGCTTATTTCCCACTGTGCAAGAAGTAGCTCTCAATTCAAATTATGTTAAGATTCAAATAACTATATAAAGATACATGACAGTCTAAAAGCCAGGAATCTCACAATTTACACTAAGAGAACCAAAATCAAACCAAGCTATACAAAGCCAAAGCATGCTTTTGCCATTCTGTAGTTACTCTGCACCTTCTTTTACATTCTCATCTGCATTTGGATTAATTTATTATAGATATTAATTATTTATTTAAAGAATAAGCTGATCCCCCCACAATGAGTACATCGATTCACTAGGAATTGCCATTTTACAGTAACAGTTAAAAAAAAAATTTATCGTAAAATTTCCAAACTTCATCAAATACATCACGAAGAGCCCAGAGCTGCAGCAATATTGGACACCTACCTTGTTTTAGGACAGCATTTCCACATTTTGTTACTGCAATCTTAGCATTATCGATAGGACCAGGAGGATCTAGTGTGACACAAAGATGATTAAAATTGGGAGAGCTGAAAACAAACGGCAGGTTGGAGGCTCTATTTTCAAATAGAAACAGCTTGTTTGTTTACTACTTGTTCTTATACTGCTTAACAGTATGTTCCAAGTTGTTAAAAGCGAATCAGAATTTTAATTAAGAGCAAGTTTTTCAAAGCATTAATTTTACTAAGTCTTAAGCAATGTAAAATACAAATTAATCCTAATTCTTACCCCTAGCAAAGTTTTCCTAGAACAGTCAGACAAGACTGTAGAACATTTACTATTTTCTATTTCAGTAGTTTAGAGGCACTTAAATTAGGCTAAAAAGATTTTATTATACTAGTTACTCAGTTATCTATGAGTTTAGGTTGTGAGCAAGGTCATATCCAGAAGCTACAGCATTACCTATCAATTTGTACACCAAAATCCACCCCTTCTTGTACTTACATCCAATTTGCCTGCTGTGCTAACAGCCAAACCCAACATTCCTTCCACAACTATCTCGTTATCCATTCTTATGTATTATTTGACTATAGTCTGTAATTTGGTTCATGGATATATTTGTAACCTATACAACTACTGTCTTAAGAGCTTTCACTGCCTTCTCTACCTGTTCTTCCTACAGCCTTCCAGCAAAGCAAAACCAATTTATTTCAACAGTGGCACTACATAACAACAAAAAAATAAAGGATTATCCATATGTTGAAATGGGACACAACTCACCACTGTCTTTACCCTTTACAAATCCTTCCCATTCTCTGAACCAGTGCATACTGATGCAGTAAAATGTTGATGGAGATTCTTCTTCTTGGAATGCTCTATTAAGCTGAAAGGAGAAATAATCTATGTTTTTCTGCCTTTCCCTCCTCTCCCCCTTTAAACTACTGAATTATTTTAACCACTATAATAATTAACAGCATAATGTTACATTGCTACAGAGCATTTTAAAGAACTGCTGACCATCAGAACAGTAAATATCTAGTGAATTCCCAAGGTGAGATTTTGATGTAGCGGTAGCCTTTGTATGAGAAGATTATTTATTCTTTAATTAGGAGTTTATTTATTTTTTCCTGAAAACAGCAGTTTTTAAGTTAAGCACAAGTGCTTATCCCCATTAAACACTACTGGATAATTACAGTGGAGGCTGAACTTTGAAGTAACAGAAGAAAGCAGACAACTTATTTCTTTTAAGTTAAAAGAGTGTTTTGAAAGATTTGCTCCATAATTTTATGGAAGGTTCTTTGTGTGATGACCTATATCTTCATCTATGCTTATTTTTTCCTCAATACACTGCCCAGATGCCAGTATGATTTCAGGCAAGGCACAGGGAACTTATGCACTGGGGCATTTTCTTTGCTTCAGTTTAAAAAGCATGGGGGAATAAAAAAAAAGCCAAGCCAAAAAAAAAAATCCCATCCTGTTTTTTTCAGTTTCTGTTGCACAGCAATGTAAGTGAAATTATAGATTCCCAAATGATACCCAAGTCTCAGCTTTATTTAACTAGATTTCATTCTAGCATTGTAAAAAAAAAAAAAAAAGTTGTATTTTTTTATTTACAATTTTAGGATTTTATTAAAAGCCTAAATTAAAAATTAATTTAATCCTAATAGAGATTTTTAACATTTTATTCTTTTTCAGTGACTACAGATCTTTTTGCAATGTTATTAAGAAACATGCAAAAAGTCATTTAAACCTTTAAAGCCACTATCTTTTAGCTCTGTAATAGTACAGCTATATATACTTCCCCCTTGAAACCATGAACCTAAAGCATCAACACAACTTCTTAAGGTTTCAGATAGAGTAAGTTTTGCAATCACTCCCTAATGAAACCTTCATAGAGGACAACAGAAATTTCTGCTGTAGCAATACTTACACAACAGTGCACATGTAATCATTGTTTATACCAAAAAGATGTTGAACACTAAAACACATGAGGTTGACTCCATGTTGTTAATAATAATAATTACTATCCAGTGGTAACCCGGTCTAGAGAAAAATCAATTACTAAGAAGTTCAAATAGCAGTTAAAACATGGAAAAGTTGACACAATCTCTGAAGTACAATTAAAGCACAGAGAGACCTAAAAGAACAGCTGCAATTTTGTTTTTCCTCACTCTCAATAATTAAAGTAGCATAAATGGGACTCCAATCTCTCTGCATTCATTTCCACTGAAAACTTGAAAACACAGTTTTGTTTAAGAATTACAAAACCCTTACTACTAGTCATTTTACCACACTCATGCATGTGAACTCTTAACTCATGGAAAATATACTAGCTGCTTGATATTAATTTTACAGTTGTATTAGAACATGAAGGTATTTACTTCACACTGATTTATTTACGTTTGTTTACATATCTAATGATATTTTTGAAATTAGAACTAAAGATTATAATTGATGTTTTGCTGCCACAGCAGTATTGCATTTAAATCTTATCAGATTGCACAGAACAGATCACTGGCAGTGTATAAAGAGCAACTGACCATGTGGCTGCACCGTTTCTATACTACAAAAAAGCAACTTAAGAAACAAAACATTTTCTCTAAGCACATTTCCATATAAATTTATCTGGGACATGACAAGAACATTACTGTTGCCAACAGGAAAGAAGGGATTCTAAATAGGTACACAGATATTTAATGAAGTCCATTCATTTCAGGAATCACCTATGCACTTCTCATAACCCCTTGTGTCAATTCATGAGTACCAGGTGATGTCAAAAAGCAGAATGAATAAGTGTTTACTTTTTTACCCGAATAAACATTTCCAATTCATTTTTCCTTCTTTTTTCAATTCTTTCAGACTCTACTTGGCAGGTGTGACAAACATACAGATGGTTAACAGCTGGTCCTCCTCCATACCTGCAGTAAATGTAAAAAGACATCAACCTTGTGCAAAACACCATGTGAAAAGATCATGCATCTGTAGACAGAGCAAGTGTTTTCATATGATATCTAACATAAGTCTGATCAATGCCAGTCACACTGCCACTTGATCCACAAATACTGTAATTTATTCTCCTAGTAGTATTTTGTACTCTGTACTAAGACATAACCATCTTCCAAATCCCAACTGCCTAAAGCCAGTAGAAACCATCTCAAACTACTGTATCACATACTTCATGAGGTGTTACTATGGGAAGAACATGACAGTGAGCAAGTATTCTGTTATATATACACCCTGTGTGATTTTATTAAAGGCCTCCAAGAAACAACTTATGGAAATGCTCCAGCCAGTTTTATTTTAAGCATGTTCCTCCATTCCACTGCAGGCTCATCAGTTTGCTCCCTCCCTGACACCAGCCTCTAAACTTGCTTATCGTTTTGTTCGTAAGAAGTTATTCTCCACAACCTTCCCATCTATATTTTCCTTGTGTGAAACAATGAAAATGCATGGAAGCCTGTAGATACACTGTGATGGAGAAGCACAAGAGATAATATATATATATATATATATATATGTACATGTGTGTGTGTGTAGATGTATCATTATGAACATGGGCATCCCACTGGAGAGATGCTGAAGTGCCAAGAAGCAGGAAGCAAACACGAGATGCTGATCCTACAATCCAAAAA